>KV751315.1:17498988-17517183 GCA_001698575.1 Mola mola | reverse complement strand
GTAACCCAGATTTGGCCTTGACATCCCGGTTCTATAATTATGAAAAGTGTCCACAGGATTGTGAGGGATAAGACAGGGAAGGAAAGGAAAGGTTCATGAAAAACTGATAACACTGTGGTTAAAATTCAACAACAAGAAAAAACATCTCTTTCAGTAAACACTTGACAGAAACTCTTTCACCATCAAGTTTTGGATTGAAAACATTTGACAGTATTGATTATTTGTGTGCTATCATGTCACACCCCTAAATGTTGTGGATGTATGTGTGTGTGTGTGTGTGCGTGTGTGTGTGTGTTTGGTATTTTTGTGTCTCATATCTTTATTAAAAAAAAAACTAAACAAAAAACAACATGGTGAAATGAAGTTATCTTAAATTAGCAACTGGTAGGTTTAGCATTGGAGCTAGTGGGCCAACTGCATCACTGAAGTCTGCTCAGTTCCTGACCACTGGCTGTATATAGAACATCGACAAAGCTTATGAGAAAAGCAAATGGTCGTCATTTTGAAAACTTTGGCCTTGTTAAAAATAAAAGTTAAAGCAATTAAAGCAGGATGTAGCTATATTTTGATTGACAAGTACCTGTCAATCAAGTGGGACGCAGACCGCAGCTTATTTTATATGCAGTCAGTAATGGTAGTAGATGCTCAGCTGGAACACAGGATTATATTAAACAGTTGAAGAGCCAGAGGGGTTTCAAAGATGCTGTGTACAAAGATATAGACATAACAGAGTTGAACAAAATAAAACTAATTGCCAGCTCACAGTAAAAGGGCCCATGTTAGTCCATACAATGACTTAAATATCTACAAGGACTGACAGTCAGGTCCAACCGTGATACGTCAAGTAAGCCCAAGACGAAAGCTAGAAAAAAGGTGATTCAGTTAAACTCTCTCAGCATACAATTGTTTTGCAATGATGATAACGAACCTGAGAGCTCGCTGTAACACTGCGGGAAAGTCAGAGCGAGGCTGGAGCAACTCCATATCACAGAGACTCTGTCAGGGATTAGCTGTCTGTTGTAAATAGCAGGCGCTGTACCTTCACCTGGGGCCTGGAATGACCACTGCGAGCACCAGGGTGCTAAATGAAATGGATAAATGAAAGCTAGAGGAGCACAAGGCAGCTACATCTCCTCAGAAGCGCAGGCCATCAGCCCACCCACCGCCTGCCTCGGAATTTAACTTGACGATATGAGCCCTGCCCGTCGTTACACACGACTGGCCTCACGCACATACACATCAGCTTGTACATCTATGGTCGGTGCATGGAGGGCATCGATGAGCAGCGGTGTAGCAAGAAAATTGGCAACATGGGAAAAGGAGAGAGAGGGAATCTAAAGAAAAGGCAGAGCTGAGATGGAGCCCCTTAAAAAGAAGGGTTAGGGTGTACCAGTACCTCATGATGACAACAATAGTGCAGCTTTAAAGACATACGCAACACGGGACGGCGGGACGAACACTGCACGATAAATATATTTATTTATTTATAGCTGACTCTTTAGATTCTGATCTAGATTCCTTCAATCTTTTTCAACATTCAGGAAGCGTACATGAGGGGATTTTGTCACACTGCTACACTAAGGGTCTCTGATATCTCTGACAACACCTTGACTGACTGTCAAGGTTACAGGTGTGACTGATGATGATTTTTCATTGTGTGAACAGTTTCTGAGACAATCCTGCAACTCTGCTTTAACCATCTTCTACAGTATAAACATTTCTATGATCCACAAAGTGAGATTACATCTCTGTATGTAAACAGGAAATCATGTTAAAATGTACAAAATTGCACTGGTACAAAGCGGTAAATTGAGTTTATTGCAAGTGTATTATGTACATATATTACTCCATTTATTGATGATCTATGTCAGGGCTGGTGTAGTGAGGATGTCATTTCATGGAATGAGGACTTCAGCTTGGGAACATTACGCCAACAGGACAGGTTTGCACTGACAAGAACTGCAGATCTCAAGAAATTAAAAAGTACTATCGGCTCATAGTTGCATGATTTGTTTAGCTTCGGGCTGCATCAAGAGTGTACTTGGTGGCTTGTTATGAACTCTAAGCTCTCAGTTTTACACACATTCCCCGTGCAAACATGCTTTGATGCTGCATCTCCCTCCAACACCCAAACTCGCCATGACTGTGACTTCAAATTGGTGACTTGCTAACATCAAATTGGGATTTGGGTGGGGGGGGCTGCTCAGAGTCCCTCTGTTCATCACTTCATCAAGCTGACAAGCTAAACCTCTGGAGGCTGGGAAACACAAGACTTCCATGCGTCATTAAATTATTGTTTAATGACTTGATGACAAATGATTTCTGACTTGAAATCATTTGAGATTTTGAACATGACTTTTCTTCTAGAACAAGCCGTGGACCACACATTCCCCCCAGTGTTTCCATAAAGCTGTTATTCAGGAGGCCCAAAGGGGCCAAAAAAAGTTCAAAATATCCATTGATTTTACAAATCTTACATCAAAATGACTCAGCTGTACATTTAATGATCTAGTCGATACACCTTAATGGTGCCGGGCAATCCAAACTACCATCCAAGTCACACGATCTCCCGTCCTCCGTGGAGAAACGGTGCAACGTCAAGCTTGCGAGATGAGAAAGCACAGGGACAGTGGTTGGGATGCCCAAAAGAACTGCACTTACAGAACAAGTGCTGGATGTTCTCCTGTACTTAAGTTGTTGCAGATGAGGAATTTTTAGGGAATTAAATTGAGTTGTGTACACCCCTTTTTTAGTGGACACCAGCCTTACTGAATATGTTGCGATTGTTTCGCAGTGGAGGAACCACATGGGGAACCATGAACAGATTAAACTGTTAGAGGAGACACATGTACCCGTAGATGAAGTGTCACTTTTGTTTCATTCGCAGCTTATTGGACAGATGAAGCATCAGTATTCACCTCGCGAAACATACTTCAAATGTCTCGGAGGAGATTAAAACCCAACTGTCCAACTGAGAACTGAAGAGAACTTCAGGAAGGTTCCAGTTTTCAGGGTAAAAGAAAACCTCTCTGGACAAAAGTGGATATGACAAAGTTCTCCTTATTTTTGTGTCGTTTGCTCAAGAGACCCGTTTTTGATCTCCACATTAAAGACAACCGAATGATTTTGAATGCAATTTCAAACTGTGTGACAAAGCTACAGGCTGTACTGTTAGGATGTCTTGTAAAGGAGGCACAAAGACCACAGCAGGTTGGTACATAATAAACAGAAAATTCCCATCTTGTGAAGGAGGAACTCTGAAAGCGCAGAAAAAATGTCAAATTACACAGAAATATGAGAATATACGTATATACTGCACTTATAGTGCTAGTAGATATTGTGAGATTTAGCAAATTTTAATTAAAAGAAAAAAGGTTCTTTTTGTTCACACTGGTCTTTGGTACAATTTGTTTTCAATTTAAAAGGAAATTATAGATCTGTTTAGTGAATGAAAGACCTGGCAAATCTCTTTTAATTTTGACTGAATGTTTCAATTTTTACTGATGCTGACAATGATTTGGAGTCTACTATTAAATATAATGGAGTCTTTTAGGCACAGTTGCTTACACTGTTACCGTGTAATTTATGTCATTTATTAAATATATTACACACCAGAGAGCACACAAAAAGTTTTGTTGTGTGTGTGTGTGTGTGTGTGTGTGTGTGTGTGTGCTTTCCTTGTTTACCTGCCAGATGTTACATTATGATTTGGCAAATAAATCAGCAAACAGTGTGCATGTAATAGGCCACGCAGTTAAAGTGAAAATAAAAACTGTCAACAGGCTACAGCCTCCCTAAAAATTTATAACTTTTCAAAATCACTCTTTCTGAAAACGACTCCTTTCAGGTGACTCATTTAAGGTGCGCATTGATATTTCATCATTGTCTAATAAACGGGCGTTCACTTTCACCTGAGGAGGACCATCTGTTGTTTTGTCAGCAAAGCCCGTTCCCCTACCAACTCGTCACATACCATTCATGTCATCTTAACCAGAGCCGCAAGGTACCCTTTGGTTTTATTAGTCAACGCACTAACCCTTTCCTTACTCAGAACAGACCTGTTGGCGTCGGTAACCGACCTGCCACGCCTTCCCTTTAGCATCTCCGGCCGACGCACAAAGGATCTGGCTTGTCTCGATCGATAATGTTACTTTGGTTACGTTTAGGCTCAAAACCTACTTGGTGCAGTTAAGCAAATGACTTGTGACACTTGGTTTCAAACAGAAAGCGAACTCTGGTCTCCTGTGTGTGATGAGGATGATCAGTCACGTCCACGTGAAGCACAAATGGCCTACTATTTCTTTTATCTCTTCATCGAGCAACAGCAAAGAGCACTGCCGGTGAAATGCAAAGCTCTTTATGTTCACACATTTATATGTATTTCTGTGGAATGATATACTGTGTCACTGCTATTGAACTTCATAACATCAACAAAGCAGACACGCATACAGATCAGTGTCAGCACACTCTCACTTAGCTCACAATCAAAGCCTGCTGTTCTGTACACCGTGAATTAGCTTTAGTGCAGGCTAAGTAGCATGATGAATCTAAGAAAATGCAACAGAAAAAAACCTTGATCTTCTCCATAAATGGACTAAAGAAAGGGTAAAAACATGCCACTTTTGAACTACTCCAAAAAGAACAATTTACTCAAAAGCTACCAAACTAACGGCGACAAAGTAAATGTACCTCAATACCACCGCTGTTGTCACTTCATTGACTGATTGATTTCATTATTTCAGTCAAATATAAACATGGTCTTATACACATATGTACATACAAACCTATATACCTTTTATATACATACTTACACAAATATATGCACATATGCACGTACATGCATCATAATCGTCACAGAGGATAAGTTCAGTTTTGGGGAGTAAGATGGAAAATGTGAACTGTGCAGAAAATTTTACATGTGCTTTTGTTCTTTTTGGTCACGGCTGACTGTAAATCGGTGGTGACCCATACTGAGGCTTGTTTCCTCTATTTGGGCCTTTTCTAGGTTCACCACATTTTGGATAGCGTTTAATTATGTGCGGGTCCATTCAGGCTTAGTCGGACCGTCAGTTTCTAAACGAAGGTTTACAACAGGTCCATCTTACATCAAAAAGATCGAAATCATTCACACACAAATAGAATAACAGAAAACTCTGATATAAAATTGATACTTATAGTCAGATAACTTAAAATAACTGTTATATTTCCTGTCTCGCCATACAAAAAGCAGTGAACTGCTTTCGTTTTAAGTGCTAACTGTTTTTGGTTGCATCTTTAATTGCCAACGCTCTAGTGAGTGCTGTTTCTCAAATGGCAGAGCATCCCGCCCCTCATCCTTTACTCGAATGCATCCTGGCGATGTAAATTCATGTGCTGAAGGCCTGTCAGGGCTTGAAGAGTTGTTTAATTTATGGAAAGGAGTGTGGGCGCTCAGTCCAGTCTTCTGTGGATTTGAAGGCTGCGGAAGAATAAGCAAGAGAAACATGTGACAGCATGCCACAGCAAGGAAGTGCTGTTCTGACTGACATTTTAAATGCTTCATAGTCGACAAGCCACACTATTTGTCTGAGATGCAAAAATTACAAGATTGCTGCAATTATTTTATGCTCCCCAACTTTGCTGACACTGGCACACGGAAAGACACATCCTTATAAAATCATCTCCGCGTCGACTCGGCTGAATCAGCAAAGAAAATCAGTCATTTTTCTCAGATGTGGAAATGTCTCATGTCTCTGTGCCTCCTATATAGTCTGATTAACCTCATGGCTGTATCCTGTGGAACTGAAGGAGGACTCTTAGTTGAAAACGGCATAATTTAGGTGAATTTTTCATTAAACCCCAGATAGATTTAATACTCCGGTGCCCCCTCGTGCTTATTAAATCAGGTCAGTTTGAGATAATGGATCTTTAAAATTCTACAAGCAGCTCTGGTAATCTCTTCCTGCTCTCCTTCCTCTCCTCCTATTGGACTGTGTTGCCGCACACCATATTTATTGCAGGATGGTTCAAGTTTGGGGAGTGAGAGAAAGAGCGTGTGAAAGATATTTCCAATAGATAACGTGTTTTTAATATTAACTAAGAGCCCCGTAGAAAAAGAAAAGGAGCTGCCAGTGCCAGAAGTGCTGATGATTTCAAAAAGCAGCAGGGAGCAGAGATATGGGAAAGCGGAGCATTTCCAGTTCACACTGAGTCGACGCAGTCAATAGCACCACACCGGTGCAAGGCATTTGAAGAGGAGAAAGGTGAATGCATTGAAGTCAACTTTTCCGCTTAGAAATCCTGGAAAAGCCGTTAAATCTATAGCTGTCACATTCGATGCCGGTATTGATTTCTGAGGATGGCACACTGAAAAGACTGGCAGCTTCAAGGGATCACGCTGTTTAGCTATGCAAAGCTTGTTTTTAATCCCACAGCAAGTTTAGGCGTTTCCTGCTTTGTGTGCAGTCCTGGCACGGCACAGCAGAGCACAGCATATTGTATAATGACTGCACTAAACATGACTGGGAATAACAAGAAACAAAGTTTCTCTCTCTAAAGGAGGATCTCTAGGGTTGCATTTTAGCGAGAAGCAAATCAAGAGCTTATTTGTTGTCCAAATTATTTGTTTCAAAAGGAAGCCTTTTATTGTGCTGCACCGAAATGAGAAACACATAAAGGTGGTGGCTGCAAGCTACAAATGGACAAATTATCCAAGGGGAAATGTTTTGCTTTATTACATAGTGAGCCCTCACAATAAGAAAACTCTAAGGTGCAAATTTGAATTCAAATGTTTGAATGTCACTTCTCCCCATCTTGTCACACGTCCAAATCATCTTTCAAACGGCCACAAGCGACTTTTTTTTTTCTGTTAAGCCTCTATTAATACATGTGCCCTGCGCATGGTTGTCTCATCACAGATTTAGCATCTGTATGTCATTCCAAACCCTGAGCCTCCGAGTTAAAAAGCTAAATCATTGGAGAGACGGGTCCACAGGCGAATTATGCGCAGCAGCTTGTGATATAAACACCCACTTCTACCCGGCAGCATAATTTTTCCTTAAAAAAAAAGAAAGCACTAAAGTCTCGTCAGTGTTGCCAGATGAGGCCTCCGCATATGAAAAGTCACTGTTGGGAACATGACACCATGGTAGCCCCGTGTACTCAGATGGACATGTTGGCACCGTAATGGCTGCAGTTGACTATTACTTTCTGCACTTTCTGTTTCAGATAAACTTAAAGCACTTTGATAAACTCCAAGTGTTTCTTCTCCTTTCAGTTTTCAAGGTTTCTGTTCAACTGTGTGGGAGTTTGATGTCAGGGAAAGTTAGCAAAAAGAGTTTCATATTATATCGGCACTTGCTGTGTCTTCAGACATCTAACGTGCTCTTAATCTCAGTCATAATTTCTGAATTCACACATAGACGTTTGGTATATTTAAACAGTTCTCCTCTGTCTTGGTGTTGGCCAGGTGACTGTGCTTTGTTGGATGGTTATCAATGATTGGAGAAACCATGCTCTTAAGCACAACATCCCCCTGTCTTACCACCGTCTGATTTCACTTATCCTAATTATCACAGTTGCACTAAGTGGTCACATAAGGCTGCTTATCAACTTAAACATAGAATGGGAGGTGTTGGCAGCATCAGAAATATGTCAAGTCTGCTGGAAGCAGGGCAACATGGGCCAACACAAGTTTAATAATAGACAACAAATGAAACAAATGTAGGAACCACAACTGGCAAAAAAACCACTGGACATGAATAGATTTTACAAGGATTGCATTGGTCTACTCGGTTAATGTGCTGCTTCGATGTGTTCTCACACTCTTTGTTTTACAGGTTTCACCTTAATTCTTTCATCTACAACCTGAGCAGTGTCAAACAGACATGGGAGAAAATAAAATTTCAATTTCACCCCTTTATAAATGCAACAAGTTCAACGCTTTAGTACTTGAGTGATTATCTGGTGATAATATTAGCATATACAATGAAATGAGTCTGACATTACTTTAACTCAACAGATATACAATCAAATGAGAGGAAGAGGTAACAAAGAAATACGCCTCTCACAATCACACTCTGACTCCAAGATCCTCTTTGAATGAGAGTGATATTTTCCAAAGAAGTGAGAAGGTCGATATGTCATCCTCTTATATGCATTTATCTGTTCTATTGAACCAGAGGTTCAGGGGTGAGGTTACCATGGTGACTGTGAAGGATCTTCTTTTTTTCATTTAATTATATTTAGCCACGTGAATTACACAAGCCTTGTTTGTATTAGCTATGCTCTAATTAGTTGGGCTCCATTCTGTGCTTGTTTACAGTTTAGAAGGTACAGCTTCTCTTAGTGACTGAGTGACTCCCATCCGCTGTACAAGGGCCTACAACAAACGCCTCTCTGTCTGCACACAGAGCTCAAATCATGGCACTAATCTGCACATTTATCAACCAAACCATAGCAAGACAGCTTTTATATAAAATACTATATGTCGTAATATAAGATGGACCTTTGATATTTCACCTGTTGAACTGTTGTCACATTTGACTCTCTTTGCTGCATCAAGCTGCAATTGAACACTTCTGGAGACATCCTCATTGTCCAGTAGGGAGGTAATGATTCATCAAACTCCCAATTCAGACGATTCAATTAACAAATTTTACTAATGATTAACAATTCAGTGAGATTCAGAACAAATTAGAAAGGAAAAGTGTGTTTGTATTATTTTACAGTCAAAAAGGACAAAATACTGTAAATTCCCTTATCTTTTCTTTATTAAATTGAAATGGACAATGAACATTTCCATGTCACCTTACCATGGTAATGTTTGAGTGCCAAAATGATCGTAGGTGCTAAGTTGTCGGGGTCTGTCTGACCCTGGTAGGATCACCCCAGGCAAATTAGTTCTAGGGTAGTGGCCAGACAAAGTGTGGTTTGAAAACATTGTTTGCAAGGATTTGTGCACCCTGCCCTGGAGCCAGGACTGGGGGAAGGGCGAGCGCCTGATGGCCAGGCTTTTTCCAATAGGGTCTGCCCGGGCCCAGCCCGAAAGAGAGTCGTGGGTCTGTCCTCCAGTGGGCCCACCACCTGCAGGAGAAGCTAGAGGGGTCTGGTGCTTTGTGGATTGGATGGCTGTCAAAGGCAGAAGGCCTTGGTGGTTCAATACCCTAATCTTTGGAAAATGCAGATAACCCTGACATCCACTGTGTCAGGGTTATCAGAGTGCTACTGGGACCTAAAAAAGGTATTCAGCAAAACCTAAGCCTTATCTCTTCCTCCTCATAGACCGAATAACTGTGCCATAGACCTACTTCCAGGGGCTTCCCAAGGGAAAACTCTACTCTCTGTCAGCTACGGAAAAGAAGACGATGAAGGGTTACATAACAGCGTCGCTAAAAGCAGGTATAATTCAATGTTCTTTGTCTCCAGCAGTGGCCGGATTCTTCTTTGTAGAAAAGATGGACATGACCCCTCTGCCTCCTGCATTGAGTGACATTACTGTAAAAAAAAACCCAATATCCTCTTCCTCGGATCTCCACCACTTTTTGACTTTTTGCAAGGTGCTAAGATATTTACCAGGTAGGATCTGAGAAATGCGTACCATTTGGTCCGTATTAGAAAGACGAGTGGAAGACTGTTTTTAACACTTCTCTGGGGCATAATGAAAACCTGGTCATGCCTTTTGAGCTGACAAATGCTCCAGCCATTTTCCAAGCTTTTGTGAACGATGTGCAGAGAGACCTACTAAATCAAAGTGTATTTGTTTACTTGGATGACAATTAAATTTTTTCCCCTGACATCAATTCTCACATTCAAACAGTTAGAGATGTATTGTATAGATTATTAGCACATGCAAATTTCATAAGAAGACTATCATTTATGGGATATATCATTTCTGAACATCAGATTGAGATCAGCAAAAAGTTCAAGCTGTTGTACTCTTTCCAGTTCCATCCTTGCCATAAAGAAGTACAGCGCTTTCGGGGGTTCGCAAATTTCTATAGAAAATTTATTAGGAACATCAGTTCAATAGTTGCTCCTCTCCATAATCTGACCTCCTCCAAGCTACAGTTTTCCTGCTCTCCTCAAGCTGAGGAAGCAGTCCAGTGGCTAAAGAGGTGCTTTGCCGCAGCTCCATTCCTGACCCTTTCCGAGTGAGAAAGACAATTTATTGTAGAGGTGGATGCTTCAGACTGAGGTATTGGAGCTGTACCTGAGGCAGATCCAGAGCCTCCTGCTCCCATTCTTCCAGCTACCTGTTTTGTGGGTGGGTATAACGTTGGAGGTTGAGAAGAAGGTAAAGGATGCAAACCAAGGGGTAAAAAAAAAAAAAAAAAAACCTCCCAGAGCGCCACCTAACAGTTTATTTGTTCCTAAGGAGTTGAGGGGGCTGGTTATCCACTGGGCCCACACGTCTGTTATCTCCTGCCACCCTGGTGTCTGCAGAACTATGTTCCGCATCAGCGAACTTTTTGGTGGTAACACTACTGTTTTAACTGTGGTTGACAGATTTTCAAAGATGGTGAAGTTTATTCCCCTGACTAAACTGCCCTCTGCCAAAGAAACAGCAGATGTGTTGCTAAATAATGTTTTTGGTTTTTTTGAGTCCATGGTTTTCCTAGGAACATTCTGTTCCCCCAGCAACCTAAGCCTATAGCAGCATAACTAAGGGCTAGATAGACCAGCCCTAACTATAAGCTTTATCAAAAAGGAAGGTTTTAAGCCTACTCTTAAAATCACAGAGTGTGTCTGCCTCCCGTACCGACTGGACGATAGTTCCACAGGAGAGGAGCGTGATAGCTGAAAGCTCTGCCTCCCATTCTACTTTTGGAAATTCTTGGATCACCAATAATCCTGCGTCCTTGGAGCGTAAGGTTCTGGATGGATGATAGGATACTATGAGCTCTTTAAGATAAGATGGTGCCTGACCATGAATAGCTTTGTAGTTGATTTTAATTTCTATTCTGAATTTAACTGGGAGCCAGTGCAGAGAAGCCTGTACAGGGGAAATATGGTCTCTGATATTCGTTTCCTAGTCAGTACACGCGCTGCTGCATTTTGGATTAACTGAAGAGTCTTTAAAATCTTATTAGGGCAACCTGAAAATAAAGCATTACAGTAATCCAGCCTGGAAGTAACAAATGCGTGAACTAGTTTTTCTGCATCTTGTAAGACAAGATGTGCCGGATTTTAGCAATGTTATGGAGGTGAAAGAAGGCGGTCCTTGAAATCTGTTTAACATGTGAGTTAAAAGACAGCTCCTGGTCAAAAATAACACCCAGGTTTCTGACAGTGGTGCTGGAGGTCAAGGCAAAGCCATCCAGATTAACTACTGTTGTTGGATAATGAGTCTCTAATGTGTTTAGGGTCCAGCACAATGACTTCAGTTCTGTCAGTTTAACAATAAAAAATTATGAGACATCCAGTTTTTTATTATCTAACTGTTAAAGTGAGACTTTCCTCTGATTATCATCCAGGAATGAACGGCCAGGCCAAGAGACTGAACCAGGAATTAAAAACTGGTCTATGATGCGTTGCTTCCTGTGACCGCTTGAGCTGGAGGAGGATGCTGCTGTCGGGGGAGTATACCCACAACCACCAGTCTGAATCCTCTCCAGTGCGCGCTCAGGTACAAACCTCCCCTCTTCCCGGAGGTAGAACCATAAGTGAACGTGCCCTCATGTGGTCCAGGGCCAAGTCAACGCTCCTTAGATCATTGGCCTCCTACAAAAGAGCGGCAGATAAGAGGAGACGAGCGGCTCCTGTCTACAGTACTGTCAGGGTCTGTTAGTGTGTCTGTTTGTTAGGGTCAGTTTGTGTTTCCTGTTTTATTTTGAAATTTATTTTGTATCTTAATACTCGTGTCCTGTCGAGTCTTCTTCCTTTTGTGTGATTGCTTCCCCACCCCAACGTGTTGCAGCTGTGTCTTGTTGTCTTCCCCTTCCCAGTGTATTTATGCCGTGCCTTCCTTCCCTCCTGTGCCAGATCGTCTTGTTTCCTTGTGGCACTCTCACAGCAATTATTTCTCTGTGAGTGTCTTTGTGTTTGATCCCGTTAGTCCTTTCAGTTCCAGATTTAAGCCCAGTGATTTTTTTTTACCTCTGTCAAGTCTAGCAATTTTGTACTTTAGCCTGATTGTGACTTCCCCGTTTAGACCGCTGCCTGAAATAAACTGATTTGATTGTTCATACTCTAGTGTCTGTCTCTGCAGTCGCAGTCCTTCTGATCTGTGCTTGATAGCCAGCTGAGGTGTTTCAGGGATCTGATTAGGATGCCACCCTCTGAAGGTCTTCTACACTAGACCCAGAATTTGCTAAAGGGATCAGTCTATCCCGTCTGTCCTGTGAGCATCTCAGGATCCCCAAGAGGAGCCCATACCGACCACTGTAGAAATAATGGGTGCAAGACACCTGGGCCATCCAACTAATCCAGTTCATCTGTTTGCATCCCTAAATCATACCCAACTGTCACATCTGTCTGTCATTATCCCATCAATCCTTCAACATGCATAACAAACCTTTTAACTCTGCAGTTTTTCATTTGTACTCCTGAAGTCTTATTTATGCGACCTGTGTTCCGACCTACTGGGGACCACTGGGGACTGGTCCATCTGTCTGCTTTGTAACTTTATTTCTGAGCCTTTAAAACTGAACGGTTTTGGCCATTTCTTCGTCTTGTTCCAACTTAGTACAAGCAATCATTCCTCTCGCACTCAGACATGGGAGTCTTTCAGAGGGGTCAAGCCTTGTGCTGCTGAATTGTTTCCTATCGTCTTGTCATTCAGCCAAAATGTGCTGATGTCAGCCGTTAAGCTCTACAGGCATTGTATTAGGTTCATGTTTTCCCACCCGAAAAGACACCCACAGGCATCCATTCAGGTCTTTACAGTTCGGAAAATCAGCGATGCAGTAGGCAGAGATGCTGCTTGAGATGTGCCAGGGAAATGAATTTCTGCCCTTGTTACTAGTTTGTGTGTGGCCTTGTGCTTGTGAGTATAAATTGATTTTAGTGCTCCATTATAGTACAGTAATGACTTATAAAAACAGACACAATTTTGCACTACAAGTTATTCAGGTCAGTTTAAAGGTTCTGCAAGCTGATTTTGCATGTTCGGTTTTTACCGAACATGCAAATCAAATGCAAAGTACTTGATGCCTCAGAGCGACGGACCAAAAAAAAAATCACAAATATTTACTGATTATAGCAGAATATGGTCAGAAGTTTAATATATAATAGTAACATAAAGTACATCAAACTTGTAGTAAATGGACTAAATATTGCAAAAACATTAATATGGTCCTTTAAAACAGGCAGATTTTATTATAAAGAATTGGATCTCGTTCGTACTTACTCTGCCACAGGACATACAGGGAACAGTGTATTTTCATACAGTAATATCCTTCATCTCAAGAGGACAAACAACATCAAATGTATGCCATGCCCCGCAACAATAGATTAGTGGATCATTTAATTCATGGGCAGACTGCTTTATAATGGATGAATTATTAATAGACCATAACAATTAAAAGGAAAAGGCAACAAGTCATATATACCAGGGAGCAACTCTTGTTGTGTTGTGTTAAACACAAGTGTTTAAAGGAAGGAATAACAGCAGTCTGGCAATTGATCAAAAAAGACAGTAATCAATACAGTAAACTTTAAAGAGGGAAAAAAAAATAAGACATAATTTTTTGGATGTAAAATTAACACAATCACCTCAGTCTGCCTTCAATGTCAGTCTGCCGACAGCATTTATATGCGTCGGCAGACATGAATGTCAGTCTGCCGACCGACGTTATTGTTTGTTGACAGCTGTTACACAAGCTCTGCGTTCTCTAACAGGGCCGTGCAGTGTAGTCTGCAGTTCTCCAGGAGGTGTAGCCGGTATCAAACAGATGAATGAAAGTATAGTGGTGAAATCATTTTGAAATTTACCTTGTGTCTACAGAGCTCTGGGATGAAATACAACAGCTCCAGGTTGCTGAAGTTTTAAGAAATGAGCACATTTTGTTGTTAAATTCAAATATATGCTCCATACATGAAAAGTAGGAGGAACGTGTTGTCCCATTGCTAAAAGATTACATGAGATATGAATGGTGAGTGGAAGAGTGGGAGATGTGTTTTCCTTCTAGAAAGTTAAAATATAACCAAAGATCGCAGTCTAGCTATGAACTTACGATCCGACTTGTGAATGAAATTCTATGTACTGATTTTAATGTTTCATCTTAAGATATGGTATAAACCCTTTTATGCAAACCAAATACTAAAATGACCAAAACAACTATAGACCAGAAGCAGAGATCCAATCCCCTTTGTGTCAAATGACCTGATACCATTTTTTTGACATGGTTGTCAAGTTGTTTATAATTTGTAAGATTCAGACAATATTTCAATTTAAAATGTTGAAAAAATGAACCAACCTTGTCCATATAATGGGGAGAAGTAACCAACAATGCCTAATTTTTCAAGAGAATACCACATTTTCCTTGAGAGGCAAAAACTGGTGCAGCATGAGGGGGACAAAGAAAAGCTGCTGAAAGCCTGTCAAAAGATTGAATATTGCTTTGGCTTTTCACTGCTGGAGAGGCTCCTGGCTGGTAAAAACATGCAGTCTGATGCTAAATTCACAACATTTCTTCTAAGTTTGGCTTAGATTTTTATGTGCAAGTAATGATCAAATGCAATGTCTTACTTGCTATTGTGGGCTAGATTAAACTAAGATAATGAAGCTGTAATGTAAACTAAAGGCAGGTACTGCATATAAAGTAACTTTAACTAATTGTTGGAGGTACAGCATTGTGGTGGAATTTTATGTACTCTGTGATACTGATCTAGTGTTGGTCCAACAGTTACAAGTTCTTTTATTCACAACACTTTACATTAGTGTTATGAGGTGAGACTGAATTTGAGGCTTTAAAAGATTAATAGCCATTTTTGAGAACACTGAACTCTTTGTCCAGGTGTCTAAATTTACACAACCTGGGGCAGTGTAAAATGGATGAAATACTGCATGTGTCTTTTAATTACAAATCACACTTTTAATTTGCTAAATGGATGTATTTAAAACTTTAAAAGATCTGATATCAATGAGAAAAATGATTAAAAAAAAAACTCTATACACAAGCAATTTAGCAGTTTTTTGATGACAAATATATTCAATATATTTATATCCACACAGTGCTTGGTCTTGATCTAATTTGTAATTATTTGCATTGCATGCGCTGATTTCCTCTGTTAGAAATAATAAAACAGCCTGTAACTAAACGCCTGGGGGTTGCAGCTGTTACCAGAAGTGTTTTCCCAGACTTGTCATCAGGATTTTTGGTGACAAGCCAACCTCATGTCCCTTCTAGAGCTCCATCCAAGACAGACCAATTTAAATCAATGAAAGCGGTGCCTGTTTGCTGCTCTACATGTCCACAATCTATTTTGCAACAAATGAATTCCTTGTCAAAAATGCATCGCCAATGTAA
The DNA here is from genome assembly GCA_001698575.1 of Mola mola. NCBI lineage: Eukaryota > Metazoa > Chordata > Actinopteri > Tetraodontiformes > Molidae > Mola > Mola mola. The sequence goes on along the minus strand of KV751315.1, from coordinate 17,501,734 downwards.
GCCGGAGGGGCAGATTTGCAAAAAACATATTTTTTGGCTGACACTTTGATGAATTTGTTGTAAAAAGAGGATATTAATGGCAGGACTTGGTGAAAGACTGATGAGTACTGCTGAGCACTAAGGAGCTAAGTGGACTAAGGAGCACTCAGTTAGGGTGCCTGGTAACACTGATGGCGGTTTAAAGTTCACTTCAAATGCAGCCAGTGTGTCCTTTATGACGAGATGCAGAAAACAGGGGTGTAGAGGAAGCTGGGTCATGCGAGAATCTGCCTTTACAATACTGTGGACTAGTAGTAGACCTGCAGTAAATGTTTCATTTTTAGAATGCAGTAGGTGAATACTATGACGTAAGGTAAAATTCGCTGAAAAGCCTTTGTTCCTACAGGGAAACACAAACAAAAAGCACATGCTGCACGTTTACTTCAATCTGTCAGAGCATGTTGCTTATATCTTCTCTTGCCGTAAGCTCCGTTCACACACAGTACACATCTCGTGCTTATGTTGTAATCTTACATTGTTTCCAGGTTGATCCCTGCCAACCAAACGTGATGCCCTGGTTGCTATGGAAATAAAGACTCTCGGCTCTTAGAGAAGGCTTGACGGCAGAGTACCACGGCAGCCGGTTAGCGATGCACACAAAGAGCTGGATTCAGATTTAGAACTGACAGTCTGCGCTTCTGCTGCTCTGCCGTGCAAGCTGTGCACAGGAGCACTTGTATTTTTCTGTTTCTCCGAGGAAAACAAAGAGAAGGTGAATGGAACCTTTCTCAAAGGCCCGCAGCTAATGAGGCACAGCGTGAACGTGAGTGCATTGATTATTTACAGTAGTTATAGCATATTCATTTAATTTATTTAACCAGGTTTAAAAAAAGACTGTGAGATTAAAATCTCTTTTCAAGAGTGACTTCGAAACACAATGATGACTTCATAACGCTTCTTGTGTTGTGGGTTACATTCGATGCCAGTATACAGCGCCATGAGTTTTCTGGGTGGTCTTACCATCGTATTGTTATTTCTATGATGAAAATAACATTTTTGATCTTGTTTACATGTCCATGTGGTGTTTTTAATGTACTATGACTGAAAAAAAGTCAGTCAATGTGGCTGAGGATTCCTGCTTTATCCCTGCACTCCACTGACGACGGTCTCCGAAGGACATTTCCTGATAGCCGGAGTCACATGTGGACCGATCCTGATGACTCGCGGGGTTGGCCTTGACGTTGCAGAACCAAAACTTACCATTAAGATGTAGCGACTAATTGGCTACTTTGTACAAGTAGCTCTTCTTCCTCTTCTTCCTTGGCATCTGGTTCTCATTTTAAAAATGTACGACTGAGTAGTTTAAAAGTCGGAAGGTTACTGAGCGGGTAAGCTCTGGCATGTTTTAGCTGCAGGCGACAGAGTGATTTTAATAAGATTAATAATAATAAATATGCAATTTTACAAAGCAGAGCTGAGTTGTTGTGATCAATGGCTGAAGCAGATCTTCAGCTATTTCACTTATTAGCAATATTTTTCGTTACTTTGAATGACCTGCTGAATAAGCACATTTAAGAAAGCAAATGCTGGACAACAGACATATTTTTTGAAGACAGCAAATAGCAGGACTCATTTTGCTCGTATTTTCAATGTTTTCGGTCGAAACTTTTCACACTGTCCTTCAGATATTCCAGCATTAATTAATGAGTGTTCCTCTACAGCTCATACTGTACTTGGTGCCATAAATGTCTTGCACACCAAATTTACGGTAAATTACCATCTCAGTTCGTCCCTTATTATGCTGACTTTTGGTGGTGCTCTTGAATCATGCATAGTATGCTGATTTATTGACCTCTGCTACTTGCAGTTCATTGACAGTAAAAGTAATGCATGTGTACATACTAGGTGTTTGCCCTCAGTGTCAACTGCACATCAGGCACCTCAGTTATTTTGGCCAGCTAACTTAGAGCTAATTTGTAGCAATTTTCTATTCATGAAGGTCGAGGGCACATGTCAAATGTTAAGGGAGTACTAAATATCATTCATTATAAAATTACATAAAGACTCCACGGAGCACCTTTGAGGTTGCAGGTACAGGTAGCTGGTACTGTGTATCTCCACGCACGATTCATGGTTTAAATGTCAGAACAAAAAGAAATACAGGCCCTGTGGGAAGGGAGGTATGGGAGCCAGGGAGAAAGACATTGTGTACATAATATATTTATATAGTGTCCTTCTTTAATACTGTGAATTGCAGATATGACTGAAAAAAGGGGTTGGGGGCCTTGTTATTTGACTTAAGGAGGTATTGATTTATTTAATTCTTAATTACTGAACACTTCTTGATTAACCCCTGAGGATTTAAAAGAACATTAGATCATGAATTATTTGGGGAAGGAACTACTAGGTAATGATTTGGTAATTAAGATACTAATAGTTGATTATTCGTTACCTAATATTTAGTTAATGAGTAACTTCTAATCACATTGTAGAGACTAACTAATGCGAAAGGAAGAGATGACGACTGTAAACTAATTTTTCATGAAAATGATAAGCGACAAATAAAAATTAAAGCAAAAAAACAAGAAACAAATTATCTTTGCATCCCTGAGCTAAAAGGAGAGAACAATGACTGCAAACGAATGGCGCTTTGTCTCTGCTCAGTGTTAAAATGGTATTCTCCTTTCCCTTAGTCAACGAAATCAATTAACACTAATTTAGCTTCTTGACCAGCCTTTAGCTTCGACACAGTGAATAGTCAAACACA
>KV751315.1:17466809-17498966 GCA_001698575.1 Mola mola | reverse complement strand
GGCACGCAATTAATTTGCCATAAGCAATAATGACTTGCATTGTAATGTAGCACGTAATCGCCTCCTGACTAAAGAAACATTTCTCTGGAGTTTGCCTGTGTGACTAGATATACCTGTCTTGAGCGCTACCGCCGAAATAGACTCAGCGTCTAAGGTTCCCAGTTTGAAGTCCCTAAAAAGCACCCCTTTCCTCTTCTTTGTTACGGAGAGATGAATACAGTGGAAAGAAGAAGTAGAAAACAAGGTGTGATTGTTTTGATGACAGAGAGGATGGGTGCAAGGGAGAATCATCTTCTGCACTGCAGGCCCTAAATAACTACATGTGTCCTCTGTGTACTGGGCTGTGGCAGAATTTAATCAGCTCCTCGTGTCAGTATCATCCTGTGGACACGTACCATGGCAGCGGTGGGACCCAGAGACACACCACCGATACAGGGCATCTCTGTATCAGTGGCAGTGAAAGGGGCTAATAACACAGGACATCAATTATCCATAGACAGCGGATGCACTGGTAAATTTGTGGCACCTCAAACTGCAAGAACACCTCGCTGAAAGCCTGTTTTTATTTTCACTCGCGCGAGGCGATGCGAGAAGGAAAATGATTTTAGTGGCCAATGGTGACGGTAGAAGCTTTGATCATGTTTGTCATACGTTTATCCTCGAAATTTGAGATCTGTGGCCTGGAAATAGCAAAGCGATTTCCAAAATAGAACCATGGCAAACTAATGTTTGCATGAAATTCCTGATGGGGGCATGTTGCCACATTAGGAGCCATCATGCTCATCTCACAGTGGCAGCAGTTGCTACAGTGGCTGGTTTGCAATCAGCTTAGTGTGTCATCTGTGCGGCATTTCCCACTCAGCGTCCAAATGATAAATGTAGCCTGGGTGCCTCAGTCGCTTCATATAATCCAAGGTATCGCAAAGCATCTTAGACCAAGAACACTAAATAATATCAGGAGTGAAATTCATATTAAGAAAGCTCTGCAACAATTTCCACACATAGATAGTTAGTAAATATTACATAGGATATACTAGGATAAGTGTATTCTATAATATTAAAGTCTATTTGCAGTAAAGAAATTAAGATTTTTTTTTTTATTAACTTTTATTAACATGTCTTAATAAAGGTATTCGAGTGTATGTGTGTGTGTGTTAACACATCACATACTTACTCACAAGTCCACTGGTATGAGAATTGAAAGCAAATGAGACGTCAAATCTTGATCCACCAAATATCTGCTCTGCTAAGTCGTAGTCCAGTCATGTTATGCCTTCTTGCAATAACCCGTGGATACGTGCGCAAATGAGCTTCAGTTGTTACCAGCTGAATGCACACATGGTTAAATCCAATTGCAGAGCTCCAGTACATTGTAAATGTTTTACCACCTTGTATGCCCACTGCATTACATCACTTGATATAAATTAATTATGTGAAATTCTGAAGTAAAAGCACTGTAAACCTATTTTCCTGTAGAATTTATCCACACAATAAAAATAATACTTATAGGAGCAATTTTTTGGTGAATGTTGTTAATGCTGCACTTACAGCTTTATGCCACCAGGTGGGGTATCTAGCTATTATGTCCTATTGTTTCGCAAGGTTTCTCCTCTTGTGTCTTAGCCTTAGGCTTCTGGCACTTAAAAGTGAGGTCAGTGCAGAAGTGCCTTAAACCTGCACTTCCACCAGTGGCAATAAGAAATAACCAAGAATGAATGGGACTCTATGCAAAATGGCTTGGCCCCATTTAAAATAAAGCAGAAGTTAAAATTTGTCAATCAAGCAAAGGGCAACACACCAACCTGCTTTATATCCAGTCTGTGACATATGGTAGTAGATACGTAATGGCCCCTCCGTGCTTTCCTCTCATCAAGATAAGGAACATTCAAAACCAGCCAACAAGCATGGCTGCACCCATAAAACCAATCTCAAGGATTTAATGGGTGACAATTCCTCCTGGGAATCCCTGTCTGGTTCAAACATATATGACTGAATTACTCCAATGTTAGAAGTGGCCACTGTGAAGTTTATAGTAGATTAGTCTTTAAAGTTGGAGAGTGACAGAGCAGGTAGCCCCGGCTGCAGGTGTGGGGCAGGACCACAGCCTAATGTAGAGGAGGTAGCCATTTTAAAGCCACATGGGCATTTTTAATTTTACAAAGGGAAATTAGATTTAAAGGATTTAATCAGGGCTGGACGGGGACTTTAAGTCCATGTATTGGTCTGCTTGTATTCGAATCCTTTATTGATTTTATCCTTGCCTGCATGCCAATCTATAAGCATTGTATTTTACTGCTTGCCATCAATGCTAATACACAGGCAGGCAGGCAAAAAATATTACGTTCAATTGCTTATTCAACAATAAGCTGCGCTCTTTGATGCTACACCAAGTTGGCAAAATCTTTGAAAACTTAGTCGTGTCAAGAAAGGTCAAAAGCCAATAAATGATGAACGAGTTTTCTGGGATTCTTTAACTGTATGGTCCTTTTCCCTCCTACTCTACTAAACACAGCCCAAATATGAGCCTCTCAATTAGCACTTTTCACATTTGACCTCACTGTTCAACAGAGTGAAAAAATACGTTGTGTTTTTTAAGAAATCACTACTATGTAGTTGTGGCATTATTTTTTAATTTTATTTTTTTTTAGTTTTTCCCTTTTGAGGTTGTTGTAGCTGTTCAATGGTACTTTTAGTTTGTTTCCGTTGAGAACACATATCATTTTATGATACCATTTTATAGTTAGGATAGAGGTAAAAGCTGAACGCTTTCTGAGCCCCAACCTGGTAATCATGTTCATCTTTAATATATGCGCCAGAAATCAGATTCAAAATGTATTTTAATTAACCAAATACTCACCTACCAGCCTAACAACGCTATTAAAACAGCCAGTAATTATTGTAGTTGTTCTACATTCAATTTTTCTTGTGATCATTTTTTTCAGGTGCATTTTTCTTCATCCGTCTCAGAGAGGCTGAAGAGGTGGCAGATATCCGGGAGGCTATTTCTTGAGCTAATGTTAAGTGTCAGGACTGTTCGTGTAGGTTGCATATGTAGATATGTCTAATGCGGATTTGGGGAAGATTTTTTTCAGGGCTTTCTGTTGGCTGGCCCGCACAAACACATCCATGTGCGGTGGTGGCATCATTTCACTTTCTGATCCTTGGCTAGACGTTGTTTCAGACTCAAGCAGGAATTCGCCCGCTGTGCTCCAGAGATACTCAAGAAAAATGTAGCTTGTGGCTGCACCACTTGATAAATAAAAGAGCTAAGATCCTTAAATACTGCTTGACTCAGAATACAGTGACGCTGCCACCTGTCTGAGAAATGTTAACCAAGTAATATTACATGAGCCCTGACCGACAGTATTTGTATACAGTGCATGAAATCATTGTTTTACTTTTCTGTCCGGATAATAAGTCACATAAAGCTGCCAGCGCCACCTATTTCACAGAGTGCACAAATTGTGCTTTTCCACTGTGAATGTGCATCTTGTGGGAGATGATAAGAGGGAACCATCTTCACCAGCCGCAGATTTCAACGTTTGTTTCATACAAAAAAAAACCTTTCTACACCACACACAGTCATTTGAGACAATTATTGTTCTTAATTCAGCAACAAGAACGAGTTTGAAAGCACCCAATCGTTAGAGCCAGAACATTTGATCAAATTGAAGTTCCATGGCACAGCTAATTAAAACTAAAAGTGTTTGTGGTAGTTAGAAAAGTCTCAAGGTTGAGAGACAATTCTTGCAGGCATTCACATTAGCGTAACGTACCTTCCCTGGTCCACCTATGGTACATGCAGGAGAGTTTGATGTTGTGTTCTTCTTGATCCACAAAGGTACACTCCCTCAAGTCTTAGGCACTAATATTGCCTTCTCCACATGTCGTTTGTTACCAAGTTTCACTGTAAACAGGTTTTCATTTCACCTCCGCTGCCTTTGTTATAATAATGTCTGTTTTCAAAAGGCATGAATATTTTTATACCCACAAACAGAAACCATCAAAACAGAGACGCTGTGAACTTTCTCCCAGATGATTTCTATCGGCAGCAGCTTGGCTGGACCGATAATGGGATCTGTGACAACAGCAGCCTCCTCGCACGAGGCCGTGTATTGTTGTGTGTTGTTCACTGAGTGCACATTTGCAAAGCACAATGTATGATTTTAGTGGACGAATTTCGTGGCTGATTGCTCGGGTGTGAACGCACACACACTGGATGTAAATGGTGATAATGAGCTGGGAGCATGCAGGGACTCAGGACTCAGCACGTGAATTTAACTGCAGCGCTCTGGCATATGGCGCGAGACTTCCTTTCCTCCTCAACATTTGTTGACCTTGATTTGAGTCTGCTTGCCTGCCTCCCATGCATAATGTTAATTGCACCTGTTAATTTTCTGTAACCATCCGCAGTCATCTGGAGTCAGGTGCCAAGAGAGAAGTGGCAAGTGCTTAACTAACCTTCCCATGCTTCAGCAGGCTGATGAGTGGTGGAGGTGCGTAGTCAACAGCGGTATTGCTGACCTGTTAGAGGGCTGGTGGCTGTCCCGCTGACTCACGTAGCTGATCGATAGCTAATTCCCTTAAATAATCAAGGGGCCTCTGCAATGGGAATGTGGAGGGAGGTGCGATAATTGATTGAGCTCGCTCTATGCTTTCCCCAATGAGTCCACGCCGTACGATACTCCGCTGCATTTTTCATCGAGCTGTTCACGAGATGCTGAGGTATGCACCTTCCATGCATCACATTTGGTTAGGTCCAAAATGAGGGTGTAATTCTCACTCGCTGAGATATTAACTTTAGCACCAATCTTGCTGGTCTGTCTAAGTTAAACGCTTAAAAAGAATTGCCTAATTTTTTTTTCTTCCCTGTACATACTGTAGCTATACAGTACAGATAAAAAATGAACATATTGCTGTCCTGGTTTCCATGGAGTATCAAGATAAAAGCCACGTCTTATAGACCATCCATCGATCCATTTTCTACCGCTTATCCTGTTAGGGGTCGCGGGGGGGCTGGAGCCTATCTCAGCATCTTTGGGCGAAGGCGGGGACACCCTGGACAAGTTGTCAGTTCTTCGCAGGGCTGACATATAGAGACAAACAACCATCCACACTCACATTCACACATACGGGCAATTTAGAGTGACCAATTAACCTACTAACCCCCAGTTTGCATGTTTTTGGACTGTGGGAGGAAGCCGGAGTACCCGGAGAGAACCCACGCAGGCACAGGGAGAACATGAAAAACTCCACACAGAAACGCCCTGACCATTAAAATATCATTAAAAAAAAAATTATACGGAAGATTAAATTCAAGGACAGAAAAAGGAAAATCCAGTTAGAAGTATCAAGATGCAAAACATGATTTAGCTTAAAATGAAACATGGCTCTGCTTTTTAATTTTGTACAGAAAATTCCAAATTGTGCTTAAGGTTGTAGAACTTAGAACAAAAAACATTTTTACAGGTGCACAGATGTGAGATCCAGGACTCAGCTGCGCTGCCTTAGAAGAGGAGGAAGATGAAGTGGACCAGAGGCGACTATTTGGCCTGCCTCGCAGTTCTCATGCCTCAGATGTGTCAGTCGACCTTGTGTGTATGTTTGTAAGTGTGTGTGTGTGTGGCATAAACATCTATGAAAGGAGGGCAGGAATAGGGAGGAAAAGCAAAAAAAAAAACAAAACCATTTTACTCTTGAAGAGGGCCTTCGACTGACACAAACCATCTGTGGTTTTATTACGTATTCTGTTGCTTGTTTATCTGCCAAAACTACAAACACAGTCACATAGCCAAGAGGACATGATGTATAAAAGAAGTAAAGTGGAAAAGCAATGAGCCAGCACCAAGTCAACACAACTGACAACTGCAATTGCACCTGTGAACTCACATTGATTTATATCTCAAGGTGTAAATTAGTTGGTTTGGACACATTTTCAGCAGTGGGCGATGCCTCCAGTCTCTCTGAAGTCGCATTTGTAGGAGGGAAGTTTGGCTTTTTATCTCCGATTCAATATGCTCTGGCAGGAATCAGTGGGTGATCTGCAAGCAATGTCAGCTAATTTTATATGGACATTATTTTCTTCATAGACTTATCAATGAAGGACTTTTGCAAATTTTGTGCGTCTCTTCATATAGAAAAACCTAATGGGGCAGTAGTGAATTTCTTTTCAGGTAAACCTGTCACTCGTTATGAGACAATTTTGCTGTTTTTCTCCAATGTGACATCCCTGTTTCTAATTTCTGATTGATATTTCTGAATTTCTATGACAACTGATGGTTGTTTGTGCTTATTATGCAAACTTTACTACAAGCCAACATGCTGTTTACATGGTACAGTGCTGTGAAAAAGTATTTGCCCCCCTCCTGATTCCAATTTTTTTTTTGCATATTTGTCACAAATGTTTTAGATCATTAAACAAATTCTAATATTGGACAAAGATAACCCCACTAAATACAAAATGCAGTTTTTAAAAGATGATTTCATTTATTGAGGGGAAAAAAGCTATCCAAACCTACCTGGTCATATGTATACAAGTAATTGCCCCCTAAACCTAATAACTGTTTGTGCCACCCTCGGTGGCAACAACTGCAATCAAGCGTTTGCAATAACTGGCAATGAGTCTTTTGCATTGCTGTGGAGGAATTTTGGCCCATTCTTCTTTGCAGAATTGTTTAAATTCAGCCACACTGGAGTCCGAACTTTAGCTAGGCAACTTCAAAACCTTAATTTAGTTTGTTTGTTTTTTTAAGCCATTCAGAGGTGGACTTCCCGGTGTGTTTCGGATCATTGTCCTGCTGCATAACCCAAGTGCTCTTGAGCTTGAGGTCACAAACTGATGGCCGGATATTCTCCTTCATGATTTTCTGGTAGAGAGCAGATTTCATTGTTCCATCATCCAGGTCCTGAAGCAGCAAAGCAGCCCCAGACCACCACACTACCACCACCATGTTTGACTGCTGCTATGATGTTCTTTTTATGATTTTTTTATGTTAGTTTTATGCCAGATGAAACAGGAAGCACAACTTCCAGAAAGTTAAACTTTAGTCTCGTCTCTCCACAGATACCTTCCCAAAAGTCTTGGGGCTCATGTCTTGGAGAAGATGTTTTTTGGCGAGTGCGAGACGATCCTTTGTGTTCTTCTTGGTCAGCTGTGGTTTTCGCCTTGGAACTCTCCCATGGGTGCCATATTTGCCTAGTCTCTTTCTTATTGTTGAATAATGAAAACTGACCTTAACTGTCGCTTTTTCAGATCTGTTAGCCTACTTCACTTTGTCAGACAGGTTCTGTTTAAGTGATGTCTTGATTACAGGTCTGGCAGTAATCAGGCCTGGGTGTGAAGTGTGAAATTGAACTCAGCTTTCCAAACAATATGGTTAATCAAAGTTAATTCATGATTTAACAAGGGGGGGTGAAGTTACATTTTCACATAGGGCCGGGTAGGTTTAGATAGCCTTATTCTCTTAATAAATGAAATCATCATTTAAAAACTGCATCTTTTTATTTACTTGGGTTAACTTTGTCTAATATTAAAATTTGTTTGATGATCTGAAACATTTGTGCGGAAAAATAGGCAGGTGGAATGGAAGGTTCCTTTGTGTTGTGCAGACTATCCAGGTGGCTGGGTTGGGTTCCATAATTCCCTGCTAAAGGGTAAAGTGGCTGGGGTCCAGGAGGTGGTGTGCTTGGCAACTGGTCTTCTCCTTTCTGCAATATTTAGGAGATATTAAAGTGCATTCAACAGTTATTCCTTACACAAGTATTTTTGCAACAGGCTCGTCATGGCCAAACTCATGTCTCCTCTCACGGGTAGGAAGGGCCATGGGTGCTACAGACCCTTCAACAGATCCCCACTAGCAACTGGACAATTTATCTGCAGGCATTGTCATTTATGCATACAGGGAGTAGTTGTTTGCCTGCTGGTGTGACTAGAAAGACCCTCTCTAAGGAGTACCCTCACTGGGCGACTGTTTGAGTGCATCACTTATGCCTAGAAGTGCTAGTATGGGGAATGGGAAAGTAATCTGCTGGGAGCTGAAAGCATGTTGACATGGTTCGTTAGACCACAGTTGCCTGGGATTTTTCTTCTGGGTCGGCTATGGCCTATAATTGTCCAGAGTGGCAGCTAACCCTTAGCCAGTCAGGTTCGCTATGGAGGGCCGATGTTGATCACAACAGGGTGATCATTTTTTCTGGCCAGTTTAACATAGAGGGGGATCTTTTTCATATCGTGACACTTATACTATGCGGACATTTGGAGCACTCTACCAGCTGACCCTGCTATTTCTAGGCCACCGGCTGAAGAGGGAGCAAGAGAGTTGATTTTGCAGTCAGCCACATGTTTCCATTTCACAGCCATACGCACACTGTGGGATTCTTGTGTACATAGGTAGTCTCATCCTGAGTGGCAAACTAGATTTTTCCAAGTTTCATTGGGCAAATTCATGATCCTGACAACAGAGAACATTACCCACAGAGCCCGGTGTCATATACGACTCGCTTCGATATACAAGCATACTAGTCACACGTTGCTTAGTAAGAAATATCCCACTAGGTTCAACAGTTTATCTTATTGATATTCTCTGTGGATGCCCTGAAGCCACGGGTGTCTCTTTGCTGTCCTTTGCTCTTTGGGTAAGTTCAAAAAAGAAAAAAAAGAATTTTTTGGGATTGTCTGCACAACAGAAACATTGGGACAGGTTCCATCTATCCCTCAGGGAAGGGTCTCTCAAACAAATGTGCTTTGTGCATCGCTTTTCTTATGAAACATGTATGAAGCCAGTTTTTGAAATATGGTCTATTGTGCAATGCTTCCATTCATGTTTGCTTCGTGGTAGTGTTTTTTTACTACATTGTCTTTGTTGGCACATTGTTACGACCACCAACAACACAATCTGTAAAATAGTGCCAAACCAGCAGCAGCATTTAGCTGCAAAGATCCTTTGATGTGGGCCGTTTAGACCACAGCAACAATAGCCAGTAATGGGGATTTTATAAAGTGAAAAGAAACAAGATTGTAGCCTAAATGTCAAATGTTTTACTTCTCGTCCTAATTTGAATGACAGCAGAGTAAATTCCAGGTAAGATCATGTAATAAGAGAAAACGGTCCAAAGTAGCTGCCAAATGGGCCTTGAGATGAGATTCTTTTTCAGCTTTTTCAGCTTTTTACAAGGTCAAGAATGAAATATGAATCTATTTGGGTCGGTTATTATTGGTGTAAGGGAAGGTAGCTGCCTGCATTCTTCATTTAACAAATCTGAATGATGAATAAAAATCTATTTATTATTGTCTTTAGAATAAGATGTGATGTATTGTACATATACAAACTTTGACTGGTCCAGAATTCAGTTCGGTCCACATTAACAGAACTCTGTCCATGGAGCATATTTCTCCACGGCAACTTCATCCTCCCTCTCAAATGTCATATCGATTTTAAGATTCTGCCTCTCACCTTCGCGACTCATCATGAGCTAGTTCTTCTATACCTTTCACAACTTCGTATCTGCTCTTTAGTATTTTCAGATCTTCCTGCCATTACTACACCATCTGCCCGCTTCCCTATCACGCGGTCCATAGCCTTCGATCTTTCTACCCTGTTTTAGAACCTGGCACACATCACAGGGCCAAACACAGTCTGGATCCCCTTTGACTTTTGACCAGATGATGATTTCACCTAGTTCTCATAATAAATTATACTTTCAATTGAGCCTCATAAGGTGTCCTTCACAGCTAAGTTTAAATGAAATGAATTCTACATAGATGAAGATTTTCCTTTTTATGTTACAGATTAGATGCTGATTATATTTTCAAACTGCACTTGGCAAGAATTGGTCCTGGTTTACACATCTCACTCTACAATACCTCCTCCAATCAGGCATTTCTGCAGCATCTGAGCTAGAAAGCATCCAAAACAGCACGTTTGCCCCCATTTAAACACTCAGCGCTCCTGCTGCTGATTGCTAAACACTAAACTGCTGCTTGTGGACACTCTTCTTTAAAAGCCATCCAAATAAATCTCTAATTAAGTCTTTTGCTTTTGTTAATGAGTATTGCACTTGCTGACTTTCTGGCTCTACATGCTTCACTAACATTACACTTATTTGGCTCTGCTGCAAAGTGACTGGCAAAATAATGAATGAGTTTAAATTAATAATGATTGCGTGTTACCACCTACTTAAACTGTTTTTGGGGGGTTTTTTTCTGATCAATAAAACAAACAGCCATACACATATAATTTAATGTGTATATATACAGTATATATAGGGATCACAATGAATACATACATATGAGCTGAATCTATTCATCCCAGTTGGAGTCAAAAGCAGCCACCCAGTCAGTTCCCAGACTGCACTGCTGCTCTCATATCAGACTAATACCTGTTTCCCTAAATCTCCCTCACATAATCCTCTGTAAACAGTCTAACGATTTCTCCAGATTGTTGTTGACTTTTGGCTTGCAGTAAACGTGAGATTCTCACTGAGGAAAATCTAAGCAATAATGATGTAAATATTGGACATTTAGCCCCTTGGTGCAAACATCTGTCCAGAAAAACATTATGCTACACAAGCTGTTTGGAGGAACTTTGGAGGACAAACAGGAATTCTTGTGTGTCATCAGTTCATCTCTCAGCCTGTTTTTGTACATTCCTGTTGAATAACCTACGTCATTAAATCTGGATTTTGATTATTTTAGTCATTTGTGGGCAGTAGAAACAGCATCAACCCAACATTGAAAGATTTTAACAAAGAGATAAAAATCCTGTAAATGTGGAGCAACTACATCTCTCAGTATGGATCATATTTTTTGGCCTACTAGAAAATATTTGCAAGTTGTGACAATGCCAACCAAACCACTGAAGTCATATGTCTAAGATCATTGACTGTATATAAAGATGGGCCCTACGAGCGCTCCCCAAAAGTAAAACTAATACATTCCCATCGCCCCCCAGTGGCAGGCTGCAGTATATGTCATACACGCGTCTGCCCAATGTTATCCGATAGATGATTGCTCAGACTAAAAACTCTGTAAAACATATTCTTGTCAAGTTCATTTAAAATAAAGTTTTCTTTTTTTGTCACCAGCTTGGCTTTAATTAGTTATTTGATGCTAAAAATGTGGCGGAATGTCCATTACATGCTCCACACAGTGGCAGCTGAAAATTGGCTCAATTTTTGCACAATGGGAGAAAGAGGAGACACATCATCTGTGATTTTGTCAACAAGTGAGCCAAAAATAGTGGATCACACAGATCCTAAATGCTGAAAGGAACTTTCAGAGAATGGGATGATATTTACCTGTGAGGTCATTACCAAAACTTTACATATTACTTAATTTTACAGATACGTTTTCAGTGCCTCACCACTACTGACGCCTCCACATGTACTTTGACTAATAACGCCAAATTACGTTCACGTAGGTTGACAGCGTTGGTCAGAATGACACACAACCCCAACCTTCCTGCCTATATTTACCCATGGCTAATTGATATTTTTAATCTAAAAGCAAGAGTTTATCATAACTCTAGCCAGATCATGACTCTGATTCTGTTTATTGTTTCGTTCTCTGTCTGATGTCCTTAAAGCCGCAGCCGCTGCTTCCTGTCCCACCGTAAATCCTTTTGCCTTTTCCACCACCGACCTTTCTCACCCGCCTACCTCCCATTTCTTCTAATCAGCCCAGTATAAATCATTTCCCACTACTAGCACTCAGCCAGACTGTTGGTTCACATCTGGCCCAGATTTCCAGCCTTGTCTGATCTCATCTATTCCCCAGTTGAAAGATTCTTCACTAAGCCCCTGGCTGGTTAGGTTTCCCTTCCCTGACGAGTTCCCCGCTTTTAGATTTTGTCTGGTTTTAATGAAAACTTCTGAGAACATTGATGCCACAGTATGAATGAGTGACAGAATAACATGAGATATTGCTTTTCTGAGTGCATCGACTTCCTGTGACTCAGCTTTTACTGCAGAGAGAAAAAGGTTTAAACAAGATTCTACTAGAACCAACAGAAAGTCAAGAATGAACATGACCTCCGTGTAAAAACCTGAAGACTTGGAGTGTGACTCACAGTTTTCTGGAAGATTTGAGACCTTACATCTACTTTTCTCAAAGCCCTTGAACAAAAACTTCATTTTCTTATTGGTTGGATCCAATTTCGCAGTTCACATTTCTTCATTTCACTTTTTTACCCAGTCTACAACAAGCTGGCAACCGTCCTAAGCACCTCATCTGAAACCTGCTTCAGCCAGCCTTTAACCTCACAACTGCATATAAAAGGATTCCATTAGGTGAAACCTGGTCCGACCTGTCCTTAGAGCATATTTATGTAATGTTTTAATGCAATGGTGTTCACACAGAGCAAAAGAAGATGCAATGTTTCCTATTATCATGCCTGATTGATAATAAAGGCTGAATGAAAGCATAAAGTCATTATCTTCAGTGCCTGGGCGTCATTAGAGAGCTTTACACCTTTTTACTGAATCAAAAGTGCACTTATCATTGTACTTTTATGCTTGAGTTGTCTGAGGTACAATTTTATTTTATGTGGTTATTTTTGGCCCACTTTCTATCATATCTTTGGAATTGCACTCCAAAGTCTGGTTAATGCTACATTCACAGGACGCGTTCCCATTATCTGTTTGTGATAAGTCCAAGTTTGATATAAAGCCCTTACAAAAAAAACTCTTATTGTGGGGCCTGAACACACCACTGAGCCTTAAGAAAAACTGGCAAGAAAAGTGGTTGCACTTTTTTATATTATTGTTCAGTATCACACTGCCTTTTGAATCTAATGATTTTTGTCGTATCTCAAATTTTCTTCTTTTGTTTCCATTCCCTTTGTAGACGTTCACATTTGATTTTAAGTATGACTTATGTTCCTTGTTTCAATGCAGTATTTAACATAGGCTATTTTCCTGCCATCGATATTAGCAGGGATAAAGCAGTTTGGGATGTAAATGTGTCCAAGGGTGAGGTGAGCTTTGCATGTACAATGTGCAGATGCAACACACTTGCAAGGTGCATGCTCAGCAGCCAGCTATCTTCCTCAAAAAAGATTACGCGTTCCTTGGTTCTAATCTCGAGTTTTATTTTTCTCCCTGGTTCATGACCTTTCTTTCAGTTGATGAGGGTTTTTTTAGTGCCGCTGAAAAAGCTTGTGTGACATAAATCATCAATACGACAGACATATAAGACAACAACATAAAGCAGGGGCTTTATGGGTTTACCCTTGTTCCGGTCAGATCAGGGGCAGACCTGTTTACGTTGCAATACCTCCCTCATATTCCTGTATACCTGACACCCCATAATGGCTGCCACCTAGCCAAAGTACAAATAAGCGCTTATTAAACATTGTTGAAAATATGTGAATTTGAAAGGGCTAGAACTGCTGGTGTGATTCTGTTTTTTCAGTGGGTAGTAGGAGGCTTTTTCCAACGCTGCCTTACCTGTTCAACCGTCCTAATAAAGCCAGCGTCCGACAATTAATCCGCTACGGCTTTAAATAAATAATTATTTCAATGTTTCCGTCCATGGAGGTGTCTCATTACGTCCATCTCTTTCATACAGCACAGGAAAAATTCTTTTTCCTCATTGTTCCAAAAATTACTGCTATGGTCCATGTTTTTCCTAGGAATGATGACTTTATACCTTTCCCTGTGCAGATGCGCACCAGAGCATGTCCCAGTAGTTACTGACGTCAGGTGTACACATGAGTCATAGTGGCACCGGAATATCTAAATACCTCGATCAATAACCGGAATCTTGCGTGCATGTAAACGTGGTCAATGATTAAATTAAATGATATGTTACTGTGTATATGGGTGGCGCAGTCCCATAAAAGTCTTTTACTTTTACTACAAAGCAAATTTCTGGAGTTGAATAGTCTGGATTTTTTCAAAAAAGTGTTAAGCTCTTAGCAAGTTGGAGTCATTCTTATAATTAGACTACAGTTTGTCCTTGGAGATACTGGTTGGCAGGGTTGTATATCGGATCTTATTCTCTAAATGTTGATAAAGGTCCACTGTTATAAAAACTGTACAGTATTTAAATTGCAGCAACAAACCACTTTACCCATAATGCCTAGAGCTGGATTTAGTGGAGTGTTAAATTTGCTCTTTTTTGTTCCAAAATGCAATTACCTTTCCTTAGTGTTCACAATGTGTCTGTTTACAGTGTTTGTTAACACCAATAAGGTTGATGTTGGGTTAAATATCCTTTTTGTGTTGGGTTGACCGTTAGTGAGGTGGTAATTGCATTTCTTGACTCTGGCTTTGTTCTATAGATTGTAATAATCCTTGTCGTGCCATGTTGTTAGAGCTGTGTCGGGCGGAGTGCAGCGTGACGCACACATGCTGGCATCAGTATGTGTTCATCTCAGATGGTCCCCTCTGTAGAAATTTGATTCCCGGGCACACGCTTTAATTATTGACCGTTAACGTTAGGAGAGAGTCCACGTTGAAATTAGCTCAAGGTGACGGTTGTTATATTTCATAATGTAGGTTAGTAGTTTAACTACTTCAAGGTATCCGTTTTAATTCGTAAAAAGAGTTAAAAGATCCACTCGAAGAGTGAAATTACCGTGACTCTCACATGTGCACTCAAACTAAGTTGATTTCAACTCACAGGGAGTTTATTCCAAAGCAGAGGCCTGGATGGTTCCAGACCTGTAAAGCTCACATTGGTTTGGAAAAGTGTCTCTCAATTGTCGCAGCACCTGCCGTGCTTATGCAGCTTTCAACGTCTTTCCTAACACTCAACGTACCTATCTTGCAGCTATCAAACGCTAACACTTTATGGAGCTTTTTACAAGCAGCAAAGCTGTCACACCTAACCTCTCCCCAACATCCAACTTGGCCACCTTTGGTGTATTATCCGTTCTCTCCACTGGCTATTTTTGCTTTTATATCCAACATTACCATGTATCTAACGTAGCAATGTGGGTGAAAAACATTCCTCACTATCTCAGTAAAGGATCTTGAAATACATTTTCTGTTACATTAAACCGAGGTTTATTATTCTTGCAAGAGGAAGCACACAGCGATCATTACTCTATGATCTCTCAGCTGTAATGCTCAGACTACAAACGTTCACTCACCCCTTTATATTCAAACAAAAACATGTCATAAAACACTCTAATCCCAGTTCTTCACCAGCTGTTTGGTATTGGAATGGTTCATCCTCCCACAAGGCGTCGGGAGTATTATGTGCTGTCTCCAAATGTTTCATAAACATTGTATATTATGTAGGTTGCCATGACCTTCACACAACATAGTTTCTTTATCTTAAACAACAATCTACTGAGAGTATATGCTTATTTTTCCAACAAGCAGCAAGCCTTTATCACACTCATATCATATACTGCAGCTTTTTAGCCCTGATAACATTAGTGATTTAGATTTTGAGAAATTGTATATCATTTTTGTATCTGGTTTCTCCTAAAAAACATTTTTGGTCTCGTCTCCTGCCTCCCCACATTTAGTTTATTTTTATCAGTGCCCTTACCCATGAATTAATACCAAAATAGTCATTATATGTGTTCTATTTTTAATCTTGTTTGAATTATTATAATCATTAGTTGGAGTAGTCATAGTAGTAGTAGTGTACTTTGCAGCTGTTGAGCGGAACAAGGACTCAGTAAAGTAAAAGCAAAGTGAAAGTATTCAGTGCAGGAGTGCAGGGTTGTTTTTAATACCGCTGCCATGTCACACACAGTGACTCACTTTTCAAAACTGACAACAAAAACCGGCTTATTTTAAACAGGACTCGTCAGTATTCGTTGCTCATCTATGCAAATATCACCCCCGTGTCTCATCTGTATAGTTGGAAACCTTTTGTATTTATTTATATTCTCTGGAAAGGGCTCCGTCAGAGGAACAGGCTGACCTTTCAGATCCACCCCAGTAAGCCAACAGCAGCGGCAGGCAGTGTGGAAAGATCCCTGACAGACAACAGCCTTTCAGACACAAGGGTAATGCGTGAGCTGCAGAGACACAGTGACATAGGGAGAATGTTAACCTGCTGTTTGGCCTCATTTCTCACCCTCTATGTCATAGCCTATTGAGGAAGCTTTTAAATACACCCCAGGAATCTCTCTAATGTTACAGCAGCCTGAGTCGTGGGTGTACATTCAACATGCAAAACTATAGCTTCAATCCCCCACCCCCACACACACACAAACACACACACACACAGTATGAGGTTTGGCATACCTCTGGAAATATTGTTATAATGACTTAGTGTTATGATACCGGACAATGCCCTAGGGTTTTCCCTGTGTTTCCAGTGCTCCCCTGTCTGTCTCTCTGTGTTTGTTTTGTTTGTGTAGGTGTGTGTGTTGTCCTGGGCGTGGCTCTCCTGGCTCCCGGCTCTACACTCCTGTCTGCAATCAGCTCATCACCTCTCCCAGACTGTTCACCTGCCTCTCATCAATTCATCAGCCTGCAGTATATGTACCCCGGCTCCTCACCCACTCATCGCCAGATTGTTGAATCCACTTCAGTGGTAGCTTACGCTTCAGGCCTCTCTCTCGTCTCGCAATCGTTCCAAGTTGGTTGTGTTCTTAACTGTTGTTTCTCTCTCCAGTACTCCTGGACCACTACTCGCCTGCCTGTCTGCTTGCCAGCTCTCCAACCCACTACCATCTGCTTCATCCACCTCCATTCCCCACTTTCCTAGCAATAAAACCTGCTTCATTCATATCCACACTGGTCTGCATTTGGGTCCACATCGCTACTCACAACACTTAGTCAACTCCCTGTGGGTTTATCATGTACTGTCTTTGCCCAATTAAGAAAAACTGTCACTGACAAAAAAAACGGCAACATCAACACACAACATTTTCATTCAAGATGTCCACCCAAAATGTAGTCATCTATCCCACGACGATGCAAAGGTCAGGCTATGTTTCTTGGTCTTCATTGCTGGAGCTTCACTGTTGCTGCCTTAAACACTGTGAATCGATATCTTTTCAAATGTTGGTTCCCAGGGCTATTTGAGACTATCAAAGGCAAATAAATTGTCATTATTTTGGGAGCTCCTAGTGCTCTGGCCTGGGCCCCTCCCCTCTGTGTCTTTCTCTCTCTCCCTCTTAGAGGTGGATCTGTTGAGTTGGCAGCTGCAGCAGGTGACACTCCTGAGAATCATCACTCATCAGTCCCTGCATTTAAACCCGGACACTTCAGTCACTCATGTGGTACCAGTTGCTTTTACTCACCTCACTCTCCTCTGCTTCTAGCTGCTCACCTGCACTGTAAACTGCCACTCGCTCCGGACCTGCTCCCTGAGACGAACCTCAACTCCTCGCCTTCTCACAATAAAAACCTCTGCACCAAAGTCTGTGTCTTGCGTTTGGGTCCTACTGCTCACTAAAACTACGACATAAATGAATGGAATGTTTCACAAGAAGCAAAGTCACTGAGGTTATTTTCAGTCTGTTATCACACAAAACTTCTCCAAGACACCTGATTTTGCTTTGAGCAACATATTATCCACAATGTGATATTCTCCCCTGTTTATTGTATGGCCTCCATCTTCTGTTCTGTGGCTGGCAGTGAGCTGACAAGGCAGTTGTTGACGTTTTGGTTTCACACAGATAAAGTTTGCATTGATGTCCTTCACAATAAAACAATATTGATAACATTAGCAAAATACTGTTTACTCTGCCATGAAGATGGAGGATACTTTTTCATTGTCCCTTTGGTGGTTGGTTGGTTGGTTGGTTGATGTAGGAATATTGGGAAAAAAAAACAAAAAACTACTTGACCAATTTTTTTTTCATGACCAAGGTTGGTTTTAACAACAAAAATAATTGAAACAGAGAGGTCCAACTGGTGTAATGTTGCTGACAGCACTGGCTAAAGATAAATAACTGGCTTTCTAGCTGAAAGTTTAATGTCACTGAAAGGTCAAACACATTTTTGGACATATTTTCAGAAGAAATTGACATAGGGAAGTCTAACTGGTGTCATTTTGGAACTAATCCCTAATCCCTCTTCCTTTAACACTGGCCTGTAGTTTTGTATTTTTGTCATTATCCTGCATATTAACAAGAAGGGAGGCAGGCGAAAACAACTAACCTGGCTCGAGTTCATTTTCATTGAAATGAAAGTAAATCATGTAAGTCAGGTGTGTTGGAGCAGAAGATCATCTAAAACATGCAGGCAGGATGTCCCCGGGACTGAGGGAACTGGACTAGATACGTGATTTCAAATAATTCAGTCACTTAATCCTGTATTTGTCATAACCATTTGTGTGCGACCTCATAATTCCTACCAGCTCAAAGCACCTCTCCATGAAGCTCAACATGATAATGATGTGATGTTGGTGGCATGAAGGGTGTAAGCCCAAAGTTACGCAGAATGGTATTCAAGAGATTGGTGCTGTGTGAAATAGAGACATAACGTCAGGGTTTAATGATCACTGTGCTCCTGACAGTTCTACTAACGGATAATCTGGTATTTTCTCATTTGTCTCCTCCTTTCATCATCTTCCTCCTCTTCTTCCCTGGTCTTGAATCACTTCTGCATAGCTATAATTTGGGGATTTGAAGTTCTCCTGTTCTCCTTCAAAGTCACAAAGTCACCAAATTAAGACATTAACACAGCAATATCGTCCATAGCGTGGCATGCAGGTTTTCTGAATGTGTGGTCAATCTGGAGTTGAAACTTCTGTCAGCAGAAGTTTGTCTTGTGGATTAGTTGGAGAGGTTGGCAACAGCGGCTGAAATAGCAGCTGCATATCAGTCATGTGACCTCACCTCCCACCATTCCCTCCAGCTACATGTAAAAGAAGAATGTCAATGTTTTATTCAGCGTACTGCTGTGTTTAATATCAATCAGAAGAGAAAACCTAACTCAATCTCACTTTTTATATGAGGAAATAGAACGTTTTCTACTTTTCAAAATCAGATGATACTCTTTGGACATATTTGAGGAGACACAATTATGGATTGAAATCTCCAGCAGTCATTTCCCATGGCAGCGGCTGGCTGACAACTTAAGGTTGTGTGTTGCGAGGAGAAGTGCTGTCAACTTTGTGCTCTGGGTGGGAAGCTAAATTGCTGGGATAATGTCACACTGATGTGGTATATGGTATAAAACAGAGAATAAAGCTGAAAAGAGGGATTTCAGGCCATAGTTTAATGTAAAATGGCATATTTGATATTCCATTAGCTAATGTCAGACAACACCAATCTGGATTGGCTAAAAATCCAAATGTTTTGGGGTCATATATGTTTAGTTTAAGGATACAAAATCCCCAAGGAAGTTAAAATTTTATATTTGTATGTACTAAAAAAAGATGTTTACTAAAATAGGCTGATATTTGTGTAAAATTCTGTTAATTACATGTAAGGAGGCGATCACTAAGAACAGCTATAAACACCAACTTCCCTGTCTTGAGCAATGGATTAATATAGTTAAATGAATTTTTGCAATGGGAAAGATTTGCATTGACATGTAGAGAAACAAACTTCTCTTTAAAAAAAAAAAATAGAAGAAACAGACTGTTACATTGCACAGGAAGAGGATTCTACCTTCTCAGGACCTTCTTTATCGGACAATATATATTAGAAATACAAGAAATATCAGCACATTTTGTAAACATTTATTTAAACCTGATTGTAAAACACACTGGATGTTGTAACATTAACTCTTCTGCTGATTTAGTCAGTAAAGTCATATGACGTTATGCTCACTTGGACGTATAATTACATGTAATATTCATACGGACCGCATTCAAAACAAAAACATGTCCCAAGCAGTCAGTAACCTTTATATGTCACAGGGACTGAAGAAACTTTTGCAAAAAATACAATATTGACAGCAGCGCTCCCCTGGCAGGCCTCCTCTCTCTGTCCTCTAGATGCATTTTAGAAATTGAAACGTCCTTCAAGATGATACGCTGAGATTGATTTCCAGGTCACAGGAGGAGACATTAAATAGTGAAATGAGAAGAGCCTCTTGTCTCATCCTTCTGTTTGTCAGTCACGGAGGGATGGCAAAAAAAAAAAAAAAACAGCTCAGTTTTAAAGGATTCTATGTCATTGAATGGTGCTGAAGGACCTCTAATGCCCAGTATCCTCTGAAACCTACAAAGGACAGTCTTATGAAAAAGTTTAAAGAGCTGAAAGAGCTGAATAATGAATTTTGAATAAAAGAGGGAACTCAAGAGAATGTGGGTGTAGGACTATGGTAGAAGTTTTGAAAAACACTTGAATTAAGCTTTTTGCTGCATTCACATGGAATCCAGCAGGCTTTAGACGACAGACAGCGAGGCAACAAACCCTGGCTGGCACTGGAAACAACAAACAGTCCGACGGTGCGGCAGGATGGCAAAACGAAGCACGCGTGACCATGTGTCGCTATGGTGATGTCTTGTTTACAGAGACTAGAATGAAATCTATTACATTAATTTATGTCTATTATTTTAAATAACTATTCCAGTACTGCATCTGGCTGTAAAATCCAGCTTTCTCCTTTATTTTCATTGCAAACTTAAAGCAGATTTTAAATTTCCTCCAGAACGTAAGATCCTTTACAGTGAAAGAAGAGCTGCACTTGTTGTGTGCCCCGTAAATCTTTGTCTAAAAAAAAGGGGGATTGCAATTATACCACAAAGGGGCACATATGTGTTCATCCAGTTCTGCAGGAGCGCAGCTTTCATAGAGGAGCTTTTCACTGGTTTTCAGGCACTGGTCACACAACTAAGTAAGCTTGTCATTGATGATTTCGGCCTAAATGAGGCGTTTGAGGTTCTAGGTTACATCCAGTTGTAAATTGCGACAAAAAATGGCATTGCCGTCTGCTTTTACCATCAAGCTCTCATCCACTAAAATGGCATCCAGTTGCCATCTGACAGATTTAATGTGACTGCAGCATTAGTAAGACTCATTCCAATCCACAATCCAGTCAGAAGGTGGCAGTAATGAACTTAAAAGCTGTTTGCCAACCACAAGAACACCTCAGGATAATAAGACACAGACTAATGACGCACTCCCTAGTTTGTTCTATTGAGTCTTCCCGGGCCTCTGTCTTCTTTGTCTTCTGTTACCATGGGAAGATCCTTAACTTTGATGAGCACCCAGTGTGTCTATGTGCATATTGTAGGTGTGTAGTCACATCTGGTTGATCTCCACACCTGTCTTCAATTAGCTCATTGACACAGTTACAAGAACCCTGGTTTTTTCTCCCATCACGAGATTATCCACCTGCTCGGTGTCGGCTGCTCGCTCTCCAACACTCTGCATCATTTATTTCTGGTCTTCTGCCTATGTTTTATCTCCTGGGCTTTAGTTTGGCTGTGACAGCTCACCAATAGCTGCTCATCTGTTTCATCCAACTTCTTGTTGCCAGCTGTGTCTTTCTTCATTTCTGGGCAGTTTAAAACTTTAAAAACTTCATTGTCTTCAACAAGCACACTTGGCTCTAGGGGAAAAACTAAGTAGAATGTTAGTTTCTCACTTACTGGGAGACTAACATTCAAACACCTTATGGACAATCTTGTGAATAAACTGTTAGAATCTTGTCTTTTTGTGGAGGAATGTAATGAGGTTCCCTCTAATCAGCTGAAAGATGTAGTTTTTTTTTTTCACTTTTAGATTAAGATGACTTTTATACTAATGTTCCTACAACCCTTAAACCTTTCGACTGATTCTCATTTTCTTGTCACGTTGAATACTGTCATAGTTATGGTACCTACCTGTGATGCTTCATGGAATCGCCACACAAAGGGTAATATAACTCTAACCTCATCCTACATACCCTGTACCTGATCCTTTTTAAGTACACCACATACATATAGGAGACCACATAAAGACAACACATAGATTTAGTTAATTTATATTACTTTAACCTTTATTAGCCATTTCTTGGATACTTTACATTGTATTTAAGTTGAGCACATGCATCTCGAGTTACATTGGTAAGGTATCTGATTTGGTTTTTGCTGATAACCTCCTGTTTGTCTGGCCTCACCTGCAGCTGGCTTTTTCTGGCAAACTGGCAAAGAGAGTGCCTCTTACTTGGACTGTACTAAATAGCAGGGGGGGGGAAATGGACTAGACCATCTTTTGGAGGAAGTCGTGGGGGAGCACTAATTTGTGTGGCGGTAACATTATGTATTTGTCAATATTAGAATCCTTGTTTCAAAGTAAGTTAGCCATCAGTCTTTTTTTCAAAAATGAGTTAATTTTTTTGTTGAAAACTGATTTGTTAAAAATGACATATCTTTAATCTTAATTTGTTTATTACCCTTCCTTGGGTTTTTTGTAGCTGGCCAGGTCTATATATAATGGTTCAGTTTAGTTTTTTTTTAAGTTACATAACTGTTGAGTTGTTTGTTTACAGGTATTTGGGCCCATTTGTTTTTTGTTTTTTTTTTAAACTCATTTTTGTGCAGCACCATGGTTTGTTTACCCCCTTTTTTTTTTTTCTCCCCCTTCTCTTGGGTAAATAAAACCCTTATTATTGCACCTTATCCTGTGTCCTCGTGCCTTGGTGGCTTGGTCTTTTACTTCACCATTATACATTGTATAATAAGGTAGGTGGGTCATTAATTGCAGAGAAGCACAATAATCCCTGCATTTAATTACTTCACCATTATACGTCCTTAAGAAATAACATCACATCTTAGATCGCAATGTGGGTTGCCAAGGCAGAGTGGCGCTGTCAGTGTGTTGGCTCAAAAGGGACGAAGACACAAGAGCAGAATAAGCACTGTGTCACCTGCACTGACGAGCAACCTCAAGTTATCAACAATAAACCTGCCAAGTTTAAATTCATTCTGATAAACAGTTTTGGTGCTATGTGATGGACAGACAGACCTTCCTTGCTAGGAAAGAGATCACTCAATCAGTCCCCTTGGCATGCTCTGAATACACTAAAGATCAGTAGCCTTCCAGTCTCTGGGCACTTAAAAACCATGATCATAAACCTTTTAACTTTTTATTCATCATTGCAAATGAGGCCAAGTGTGAAAGTATGAATGAAAGTAGCATTTACAGTACATGGATACACTAATGTTCTGTGTGCAAAACTGGAAGGAAATTGTTGTCTCGCCCTCATACTTGCAGCACCTGGCCTGACACAAAAGGCCCCGTGTTAAATCATAGGATTTAAAAGCGCTGATGACCGCTTAATTGTTGTCAAGACTCATCGGATAAGGTGACAGATTTGGGTCATTACCAAAGGCTAATCGTATAGGTTAAACTCATTTCCAGTGAGCTATCTTGAACAAAATGAGTTTGAATGTAGCCAAAAATTAATTTGACATAGCCTCGATTATAGATAGCAATCGTGCAATTTCATTCCAATTAATTTGCCTCAGCTGGAAGTGTAAATTAACCTGCCTATAACCCCTAGTATGTACACTGGTACAGTCTCTCTGTGATAGATGAACAAAAATCCTGGTTTGTATAAGTATGCTCTTGATGCTGCATAAACAGTGTGTGAATCGAACAAACATTTCTGCAGGAATGTCTTGGAAGTTGAGATGATGTGGAATCATTTAATATCAAATTGAAGCAAACTTATTTGAGGGTTTTTGTTTGTTTATTAAAGCATCCAGAACTGTCAGTACATTTCACAAACAGTAACCGATTACTCCGAACTGTGTAATCATAATAAGGATGCATATTGGTCGATTGGCATAGCTTCATTGATTAGTGACAAAATTCTTCATATATAAAAGTCATTTTATATTACATTGAAAAATAAGAACTCTTAGAAAATAATTACAAAAGATTAGATTTTAAAAATAAAAGGAAAAGAGATTGTAGATGATTTCTGCTCCCTCCCTTTTGCAGAAAGTCTTGCTAAAGGTTATTACTCAAAGTCAAAGAGAACTTGGAATAAGAATCACAATAAAATACAACTTTTTAAAAATTCTGCATCAGGTGTTCTGTTATTTTGCTTAAGGTGTGAGGTCAGTATACGCTACGAAACTCTCCACGGCGCACGCTATCACTACGAAAGCTCAAATCACTGTTTGCACTCCTGGAGGTCAGAAGATTTAAGCAGTACAATAATGATGATACAGGTGTTGCTACTGAGTAGTGATAAAACCAGATACAAAGCTTCCTTCCTCAATACCAAAGCCTTACTCTATGAATTGAACAGCACACAGCTTCCCTCCGTCTCCCTCGCTGGTGTAGAAAAACAAACTCAAGTCTTTGGTTCACTTCTCAAGAGTCTGACTTCAGCCAGAGGAGATCGGAAACCACAGTTCAAGTGAGACTTATTGCCTTTCTCATGCGGTAACAGCAGGTGATTGTTACTCTCTGCGATGTTATTGTTCAACAAAGCTTCAGAGTTGTGTTTCAAAGGTCACAACCAGCCAGCTGTGTCATTCAGGCTGGAGACCAACACCAGGCAGATCTGCAAATGCTTTAGGGCACTGTGGCTTCTATACACACAAAAATTCAACCCAAAACAAACATTTTCAACATACTTCATTGACTGCAAGAGCATATTCTTCGTTTGACTTTAGACTTATTCATTCATTAACTACCTGACTTCATAAGTCTCTTTGGATTCCCTTTGGCAACACACATAAAATGGCTGACTGTTAATGTTGGCTGCTGCAGCGCCGTTCACATCGAGCGCCTGCAGCGATAACCACAATAAATCTACTCAACAAATTGTTACATCTAACATAACTATCATTTGTGATGGCTGACAAGAGACCTTTACAAGCTAATTTGTAATTTCCACCAACACATGTCACTTTCAGACAGTCTCATTTACAAACTATGGTAGCCCGTTTCCGTCTACTAATCACCAAATAGCATAACTGGCAGACTTCCTCCGAAGGGAGTTTGGTGTGTGTCCAGCTTCAGAGGCGTCCTGGAATGTCGAGCATTTGGATGTTGTCCCCTTGGAGTGCTGGGTTGTAATAAGCCACTGGACCGAAGTCTAAATCCAGCGGTTCGATGTTGTCTAATCTGTGAACTAGAAAGCAGACATTCAAACATTTGCATCACTGGACTATGTCTTTTAAAAGCTTATTTGTGAGCTTGTTATATGAAAAAAGTGATTATGTACTGCTAAATTGAACTTTGATATTATTTATTTATTTTAACGATGAAACCTAAGCAGCTTCACTGGACAACATCGATCATGGCAGCCTCTTAGTAAACTAACTGAGGAGTAAACAGGACGGACTGAAGAGAAGTGGCTACATTTGCACTAAAAAAAGGAAAGACAACTGTGACAGATAAGATGGTTAAAAATGTCTGTGTGTTAGATCATGTTAGAATAAATCGAGCAGATGAGGAATAAACACAGGCTGATTTGATTTTAGAAACATGGCTAATGTGTTATTTTCCTGATACACTGTATGAAATCAGAGTTTTCTCTTATCCAAACTAAGGAAAGAATAATCCTCTCTGTGGTAGCGATTATACAGCCATGGCAAAATTGTCATTTTTTAGTATGAATATTAACCTGACATGGATGTAGTTTAAGCAGTTGGCCTTTTGGCAATACAACGGACTCCAAAAGTAAATATGAAAAGGAAATTATTAGATTAAGCGGTGAGGTCTGCTCTCTTTGCTCATTGTTTTTTGTTTTTTTTTGCTTGTATATTTTTCAAGAAAGGCTTCCTGTTGATCCTCTATAACTATGTGTGAAATGGACCTGAAGAATTTCTTTAAGACTCGTCCTAAACAAGGCAGGCATTCCTTTACGCTGCTGCAGCACGTTAAAAGTTAGTTAACGGAAAGACAGAGAGGTTAAAGTGAGATTAAAATGTCTTCCACTTAGAGTTGTTCATGGCAAGACACGACAAAAATGATTCTCTTTTGTGCAAGCGTACCTGATTAAAGTGTGCGTTTACACATTTTTGTTACCTCATTGGGACCTTTTCGAACATAAAACTGATCTTTTCAGCTCTTCAGAAAGAGTAAATAGGAACCATGGGCTTGAACGAATAAATTGACATTTAGGCAAATTTCGTTGATCACGTTCTTGCTGAGAGCTCGATGGGAAAATCAGTATCACAATTGTATCTGTTTATTATGTATGGAGCTCCAGCCATCAGCCTGTTACTTCGGAGTTGACTTAATTTGCCTTCCAGGATCTCTAGAGCTCAGTGATATATCATAGTATATCTCGTTAGTTTAATCCATTTAAAAAGCTCAGTTTAAAATTGGACATTGCTGCTGTGGACAGGGGTTATGCATACATTCTATTCACTATTCCAGAAAAATGTGGAGGGAGTGAGTGAGTGAGTGAGTGAGTGCTGTAATTACTTCATGCGTGGAATTATTCTGTAAAATCCCAACAAAGTTTAGGGTTTAGGCCTCATGGGAGCTAATATAGTTTACCTGGATCAGTCGGATACTCTTCAACCAGTTTCTTATGGGAGAAACTCGTCTGTTGTTTATGCTTCAGGAGGACGTAGACCACCAGCGCCACGAAGCAAACAGCCACTGCCGTTCCCAGTACAGCCGCCCATGCTCCTTTTCTGTTCCTGCTGTAGGAATCGGACTCAAAACCTGTATTGACAGATTGAAGGGGTAACAGAGTGAGACTAATAAATAATTTGTCAACGGAGAACTGTTGGCTTTGGGAATTAATTGTCAGATAATTTGCGGGGAAGCCAGTTTTGAAATAGTCTTTTCAGTGACAGTGGCACTGATACCCATTTCATTTAGTAAGCTGTAGAATTTTGTCTGATAGGCTCTGTGATAATTAACGTGATCAACATGCCAAAATCATGTGAATTCCTTGAATACGTTTGAATATTTTGAGGCTCATCACTCAGACAGGGGGACATGTGACTGAGCATTATTTTAGTTTCTCATAGATGACTAATCAATGCTTCACGTGTCTTAACACAGAGCTACTCAGCTGTACTGGGGTGAAAAACCTGTCATGTGACACAGAGGTGCCAAAAACTGCGCTGGTTACGTCAGTATTATTCCCATTCGTGCTAAAACATGTGACCACAGACATAAAGTTTGTAATAAAAGTTACTCAAAGAGCATTTCTCTTCTCTCCTAAACACCATTCACAATCACCAATCACCTAGTCACCATTTGTGAATGGTGCAGCAGCTGTGAGATGAATAGGCAGTGGCAGAATTGTTTCCAATATCTTCTGACATAGAAATACTACATTTGTCTTTTATTGAAACTCACATAAATAATTCAGAGGCTGTTTATCTAGAAATGGCTCAATTTACCCACTTGCTGGGATCAATTTACGTCTAACCTGAGGCTAGTTGAACCAAGGGACCGTTCTTTTTCTGTTCTTCTGTGGCAGTTTTTCACTTCCCTTGAAAGTACACACAATACAATACAAGCGGAAGAATTTGGGGTTCAAATGGTCATTAAAAAAAACCTGGAGCAATCACGGAACTTCAAAATCTTATGTTCCAGGAAAATAGGTCATAAGTAAATCATTAAACTCCTTCAGAAATGTTGTGTGCTTGAGTAGTGAAATTATTGTCACATTAGAGTTTGAGTCTGATATGTTGAATGACCCAAGAGGCGGGTGTGTATTTATATCAGCAACAGTGTGTGGGAGGCAGATATGTCCATTTAATTTTCCTTGCAAATAATACAATGTTTGTTGCTCCTGTCATGTTAGGATGCTACAGGACTTAATTTGTTCAGGCTTAAGTGAATTATCATTGAACGACTGTCCATGACATGCAAGAGCTTGGAGTGAGATGGGTTTGATGATTCCCTACCTGCAGCCTGAGCAAATGAAGTGCCAGTAAGGAGTGCACTAGCCAGTGCCTCGAGCTAGAATTATCCCTCAGGATTAATTCACAAGGGTCCGCAAGTGTGATTTTATCATCAAGTGTGTACCAGCGAGCTCTGTGCAGACATCACTGTGCCTTCAGTTATTTGTGTTCACACAGATCTGCCCTCTACGCACTGAAATAACTGTGGAATACATCTGCTCATGTAAGAACTTTGACCTCCAACAAGACTCTAGGAAAGTATGCAGAATATACTGTATACTATATAGGATACAGAATTATAACACGTCTGTGGCGTTTGTGATTTTGGCTGAAGTATATTAAAGGAGAATTCCAGTAGTTTTCAACCTAAGCCCTATTTCCCAAAGTTTGAAGGTCTAAAACCCCCCAGATATTTTTTAATGGACAGACTTTGGTCACCAGGACCAGTTAGCTCGAGGCTATACAATGCAAAGGCATGGGGCATGACGAAACCAACAGCAACGTTCGTAGCTCCGCTGAGCTCTGCTGAACTCCAGTTAACATGTAAGAGGGATTGATGGACACCACAACATTATTGGTTGAACTTGCCTCATTCGTGGTGTGGTTTAACCAGAAGAAAACAATATCATATTTTAATAAAAAAAGAAATGTTTTTTTGTCATTTTTTGGCATATATCGTTCAATGGGTGCCATTATGATCGAAGATGTGATCTCAATCGGTTAAATTTCCAGTTTTTCATTTCACAGGTGGATTTGAAGTAGATATATTCCAATTTCAGATGATTTCTTTGCTAAACTTTGAAAAGCAGCAGAAAACAGTGCACTTCCTGAAAGCGCCTGCGTCTGAGAAACTGTCAGTGACAGGAAGCAGGAACATGTAGTATTTTATCTTTGTCTTCAGACACTTCCATAAACATTTGGAGAGATGAAAGGAAATTTCTTTCCGACACCACCCCGGTTGAAATATACCAGAATTTTCCTTTAAAACCTGTGAAATTTGTTACAATCGTTCTTGTGTTAGCTTTGCACCTGCTTCTAAGGTTTATGTCCAAGTTCCTGTAAAACAAATGATCTTCCAGTCGCCCCCAGCTGGACCTCATGTTTAGCTATTAGCAAATGTTAGAACAGGTCTAATGTTTTAACATTAGCATTGGCAGGCAAACACTGTCATTAATAGGCTATTAGCATGCTGATGTTAGCCTTTAGCTCCAAGTATTGTTGTGCCTGCTGTTTCACAGAGCAGCTCATGTTATATATATATATATCTGTTAAGATATGTACTTGATGCATATATGTACTTAGTTATGTAAGTAAAAGCCTTGTAGCTTCCTATTTATAGACTCCATGTTCAGCGTTTGTCCTCATGCTGTGAATCTCACTGAACTGTGAAGCAGTTCCTTTTCTTCTCGTGTCACTTGCAGTTTCACAACATTTTCCACCTATTTATTGCCATCATTTGTTCGTGAAATGGCCTGCTGTCATATCTGACCATGTGATTGGAGTTTCCTTTTAGTCCTAACCTTGCATCAACTCTGTGTAGGCTATATGCCTTGGTATGTTGTCAGAGGTGAATTCGTACACATATTTTGCATGTCAGATTGGTCGGTGGGTATAGTGTTTATGAACAGTATCTCATGCTCGACACCACTGACAGCACAAGTATCTTTGACCTCAGTACCTCTTAAAGGGGTTGTTTTTTTTTGCTACTTAAACAGGGTTTCATTGTCTGTCTGAAAAGGAGCAAGTAATGGACCCCTTCGCTTGTACTGGCCACATCGATAGCACCTGAAACACAATCCAATCCTTTTCCTTTCAAAGAAGGTTCCGTTTGTCCTCTGTAACTGGGAAAATAGATGCAGGCAAATGTGGGTCAGGGAAAGGGCGGGCAGGTCAGAGATGCTCTTAGGCACTGAGCATGAAGTTACCAAATCTCTAAAGGTTATTTGTAAATGTTTGTTGTTTTGCTGCGTTTTCGGAGGTGTGACACAACTCAGTGAGCAGGTCTTGGCGTTTCATACTTTGGCTATATGTTCTAGTATCTGTTTACAAAGTGATCATCGCACACAGCTGTTTTTTGGGACACCTGAAACTGCAGGGTTACCGTACCTCTGTCTGTGCTGCTCCCCCCAATTGACTCTTTTCCTGTGTTGTTGGCCTTCTCAGGCGTGTTCTGTGCAGCGGTACTTCTGGTAGTCTCGGGGCTCATTTCTGCAGTCCGCGAGACCGTTGCAGGTGAAGATGTGCTCCCTTCTGCGATCTCTGGCACTGTCTCGTTTGCATCAATGGATTCCGTGGTGTCAGTTAGCGACGTATTATCGGCCGGTTTTGTGGTGGATTCTGGCCTGGCAGTGCCCTCCGGAGCCAAGGTTGCCTGTGAATCGGTGTTATTGGAGTCCTCTAAAGCGCTGGTGGATTTTTCTGCAATCAGATGAGTTGTGGAAGTTGTGGAGGAGTGTGGAGGAGTAGCCGTCGAGTTGTTGGATTCCTCCTCGACCTCTGTCGTGTTGACCTGGCTTGAGTTTCGGGAATCCATAGCAGCAGTACTTGCAGAAACGTTGGTTTCCGGAAGTATAGGTTGTTCAGTTTTATCCCTTAGATCACTGGGAGACTCAGTGTTAGTGACATCACCCGGAACATCGGATCCTTCATTAGAATTCCTATCTTGGCTAGTCACATTCTCCCCCTCTTCAATATATATATCTATCGAGCCAGATGTTATGCCAGCGCTGTAATCATAAGTGGACACCGCAGCCCCATCAGCTCTTTGATCAGATTCTGCGTCATCTCCAGCAACGGCAGCATCTCGCATTCCAGAATTAGTCTTGCCCTGCTCCCGGAGCCAGCTACTATTAATTGTCGGCCTTGGAGAGTCAGTGGAATATTGAAGCGATGCCGAGTGAAAGGTTTGGACGAGCAGAAAGACGCCCGCTGTGATTTTTAAGCACTGTTTCATTTTCCGCCTTGGTTTTACTCTGCAAGATGAGAGAGACCATAAAGCATTATTTTAGTTCTTGAAATGAAGACAATCACATTCTCAAAGATCAGCAGGTTGAGTGCTCAGTATTTAATACAGATTATGAGAAAATTTGTAAGGGGTTCTCAACCTTTTACGTTTAAGGTCGAGTATCATCCCAAATAAAGGACAACAAACGCATTGCATGATCAAACAACACAAAAAAATAAATAAGATGGAGTCCAAAGTCCAAATTCACTGGATTCAGTGTCAATTTGATGTTAACTACTCAATTGTCATTGAAATTCTGCATTTTAATTTGAGTGTGGCATTTCATGAGCACATTTATTTGAAAATAATAATAATAATAATGCTAATAATAAAACAAAATTCTAAAAATTTGGCAGTATCATCCTTCACTAAATGATGCTCTGAGGTCTGTCAGTTGATTGTGACTAGAAAAGGTTAATTTAGATTATCAGCTTTCTATTTATTTAATTTAATTACATTATTATATTAACATTTTAATTCAAAATTATTGTGATTGCTGGTTTGATGTAATGCCTTGGAAATTAATTTGCATCTTTCTTAAGTGTTTACTGTGATAATAATTGTTGAGTCTCCACTCAGCGTCCTGCTTGCTCTCAAGCTTTTGCTTGTAACACATAGTGTTCATGAGCAAATTTGGGTATTTTTTCCCTTATTTCAGTTTTCATGAAACTGTGGATTGTTAAACAAATAACATGTGCACTCTGCATACATATAATCCGTATTGTCTTAGAGGCTGACAGGTGGTTGAAAGTTTAACATGGTCAAAGGGCCGCAGGAGGTTAAGTGGCCCTTGAGGACAAACTGTTTAATCAACTGCTGTTTCTATAGTTGAAAATTTGTTGTATGACTAAAGTACTGCTGCAACTGAGTAAACTAAGTGAGTTCATGTGGTTCAGTTGAGTGCTCCAAGATAAATAAGCAGCTGGATCATGAGTAAACGCTGACTTTCCAAGATATTTTCTCTGCCGTGGCATCCCACACTTACAACCACACCAATGAGCATTCATTTAGTGGGAGACTCCCTGCGTGAAAGTACTCTTCTTGTAACTTGGGAGTCAAAAAGATGTGCTGTTCGGTTTAGTTTTCCTGCTTTTCTCTCAGGCAGCCTTTTCACCACTGGCCAAAAAATAAACAACATTCTGTTGGAACGCAGGCTTTAAACTCTCCCTGACCACACATAACAACTCAGTGAGCTACAAGACATTTCTCTTTGTTCCTATTTTCCAGAAGGCAGAGTATCACCTGCTTCAACGGTGCAGGTCAGCCGCACTGACAAAAGTCATAATGAAAATCTTTCAACGGCTAATCCTGTCCCCCAGCCCCAACCCCGTCTTTGAGGTGACTGCTATGCCGACGGCAAACAAAGGCCACAACAGCATGAACATGACATCCCTGGCCATCACATCAGCAGCTTGATGGTAAATTTCACCGCAGTCAGCCATTGAAACACTGAGTCACCACAGTTCAA
>KV751315.1:17446852-17458519 GCA_001698575.1 Mola mola | reverse complement strand
TACAACTAAATAAATAAATATATAAATAAGTTTCCTTTTAAAATGGTCGACTTCCTGTTAGGCCGAGGTCATCACACCAATAGGCTTTCCTTTTTATTCTTGATTGTTGATGTATATGTGTGCCAAATTTCGTACGTCTAGGTGAATTTCCAACATTTTTCAGTTAAAGGCGTTTTCGAGCATGAGAAAGCCTGCAAACGTGTGATTGATTTGCACAAATAATAGGAATAATTCAATCTATTCCAATAAGGTCCTCGCATCGCTTGGTGCAGGCTGCTTTTGCCTGTTTTTATCACTAAAAACTGACATAACTGATACAAAAACAGTATCAAATGATTAAAATGTTCTTGCTCAACAGTAATACTGATTTCAGAGCTCAGATATTTCATTTAACGGTGAATTACAGGTAATTTACGCTCACTCTGACGTCCTCAGCAGGACTTTGAAGGAAACAGGTGTCAATAGGTTAAAAAGGACATCCGAAACTGCTTTGAGGTTACATGAGACAGCCAATTTGAGAAATGGCTACGGATATGGCTTAGCAACAGCCAAAATGGCATAATGGAGCTCCCTTGGAGCTATTATTGTATTTTGGCTGGATTACCACGATTACTCCCAAACAGACAGAACATCAGGTCACTCTGTGCATGCTTGTCTGCATCTGCTGTCAAATTAGAAACATTTTGTCAACATATTCTCCCAAAACAGTGTTTCCATGTTGATACAGGCAGCGTACAGCTGTTTCAATTTACATTTCAATCTCACAGTGATAATTTTGAAATTAAAATTTCACGTGAAGTATTAAAATATTTTTCC
This sequence comes from Mola mola, assembly GCA_001698575.1. NCBI lineage: Eukaryota > Metazoa > Chordata > Actinopteri > Tetraodontiformes > Molidae > Mola > Mola mola. The sequence continues at coordinate 17,457,703 of KV751315.1, read as the reverse complement.
TTTCGCCAGGAAGTTCTCCAAAATGAGACTCGCAGATGCCGGATAAGCATTAGCTTTGATGAGTGTTTTCCTGCGTGCTATAGATCCTGTGACTCAGCCTGAGCACATTGTGGTTGCTCTCGCTTATTTCAGGTGCAGTTGATCATAAAAAGTGCGTCTTTTCTGGATCCTTTGGGTTCCCTGGGAGATTTTAATGGTTTTTGATTCAGAGCCGGTAAAACTGAACTCAATTTAGAACTAAATTGCCACAAGCAGGCATAATCGTCTGAGGGAACAACAATCACGCCCGAGGCGTTGTGCATTTCATAACATGCTTGTGGCCCTTTTAAAAACCGTTGTTGGGCACATCCTGAATACAAAGTGTTTCGTAGACAAACCTTGTGCCAATTGAAGGCAAAGACAAACAATGTGTGCTTTCGATAAATATTTGTTTCTACAAAAAAAGATTTCTTAAGGGGGGAGAAAAAAACTCCCTCAAAGTGTGTATTTGTGCTCTCACAGGCGGAAGAGAAGCAGCAAAGACTGATCATTATATATAAACTTTATCCTCACATTGAATTATTACAATACTTGAGAACTTGCAAAACAAATCAGCAATTATACAGCATTCTATATTTCTGCTCTCGGCAGACATTTAATAGTGGAACTATTAAATATCACAGACATTAATGGGTTTGAAAGTATAGTTTTTCATGTGGTGGGTGGCTCTGAGCAGAACAAAGTTTTAAAAATGTAATTTGTGGGGCTGGTAGATTACAGATTGATGTTGCCTCACATGCAGCAGACAAAATATGAAGTCAGTAGAAATGATGTTTCAAAGTTTGAAAGCCTAAAAATGTAGACTGAATCTAGCAGATTTTGTTGTTAGTCAGAATGTGAATATTAACATTAGTGCAGCCAAATCAGGTGCTGAACAATATTACATGTTAATGGTGTCTGTACTGTTTTGTCCTTAATCTGTTATTAAAATTGAGAGAATATAACCAAAAGAGACCTGGTTGAAATCAAATTTCATACGCCAGAATAGGGTTGCAAAGGGGCGGAAAATTTCCGGTAAATTTCCGGAAACTTTCCGGAAACTTTCCATGGGAAGTTAAGCTGGGGAATTTTGGAAATATCGCCAAACTTCGCCAAACTGCCCAGAACGTTGCCTTTATCAAGGCCCAGGTGGCCAGACATGGCTGTAATGACAGCATAAGCACCGTTAATCTCTTCTCCAGAGAGTATGCCCCTGTCATATTTTGGGTCCAGCATGTACGCTGCTGCATGCACTGGCTTCATGCAGAACTCCCGGCGCTTCTCCAATGACTTGACCACAGCAGTTTCCTCTGCTTTGAGTAGTAGGGAAGTGGGCAGGACCGTCTGGATTTCTTCTTTGAGGTCGGCAAAGAGACAGTGGACATCTGATTAGATGGCATCATCACCCTCTATCTTGGCAATTGCTGCTGCAATTGGTTTGAGGATTCTCAGGCTGCTAGTCACTCTTTCCCAGAACACATCATCTAACAGGATTCTCTTGATGTCACTTTCAATGCCTGCAGTCGGATATGGCCATCGCTTGCAGAGACTCCTTTCCCTCCAGTAGACTGTCATACATGATGACAACGCCACACCATCGTGTGATGCTGGGGAGCTTCAGTGTAGTGCTCTTGTTTTTTTCCTTTTGCTTTGAGAGGTAGGTTGCTAAAGCTACGTGTTTGCCCTTCACATACTTCACAACTTGCTTAGCTCTCTTGTGTAGTGTGTCCATTGTCTTCAATGCAATGATGTCTTTCAGTAGAAGATTAAGAGTATGGGCAGCACAGCCAATGGTTGTTATATGAGGGTAGGTCTCCTCCACGTGTGCCCAGGCAACCTTCATGTTTGGTGCATTGTCAGTGACAAGTGCGAAAACCTTCTCTGGTCCAAGGTCATTCATGACTGCTTTCAGCTCATCAGCAATGTAGGGGCCTGTGTGTCTGTGCTCTTGTAGAATACAGGTTGAGGGGTGGTGACAATGTGCACTCTGTTGAACTCATCATCCAGCAAATGAGTAGATAGCGCATGCCTGGTTGGGGGGGTGTATGCTGGCCGGAGAATATTCAAAAATCTCTTCCAGTACACACTGGATGGCAGCATCAGGGGTGAGCCAGTTGCATAGACTGCACGAGCAAAACACTCATCTGCATTTCTCTGGCTACGTTCATCCATCGAATCAAAGAATCCTCTGATACCAAAGGGACCATGAGCTGATGAGAGGGTATCTGACTCTGATACAGCAGAATCATTTTCCCCTTGAGTGGAACTCTTGTCTGCTGAATGTTTTGAGCCTTGAGGAAATTTTTGGCACTTTGCAATATGCTGCTGCATTTTTGTAGCATTCTTCACGTATGTCTTTCCACAATATTTACACATATACAAAGACTTTCCTTCAACATTAGCTTGTGTGAAATGCTTCCACACATCAGATGGCAAACGTGGCATTTTTCTGTAGAATAAAATAACAAAAAAGCTTGTAAAAACACTAATGCAATGGCATGAACAGAAATATAGTTGGCTAAACAACTGGAATGGTCTTCAAAATATTTTACAATTGATGTATAAATTCTTGTATGGTTACAGAAAACCGTCTTGCAGGAGTCAGAAGAAACAGCATCACATTTGAGGTAGCTATAATAAGCTAGCCTCTTAAATGGTCAATGAAATGAAAAATAGCTTACATTTAGCACCTAACTTACCAGCTAGCTAGCTACTGTATGAATACATTTTTATTTAATTTTTGCAAGTTAAACAGTAATACCATTATAGATCAAATATATTTACCCCATAATATTATAAAAAACTTACTTGACTTTATATAATCCGCAGGCTCAACTGTGTGGCTTCAATAGTCTTGTGGCCTCCAGGGTTTAAGCAATCATCTGTGCATGTGATGGAGGAGTGCGCAGTGCATGCAGGGGGCGTGGCCTCAATAGCCTTGCAGTAAGCAGTGCTGTGTGCATGTGATTGAGGAGTGTACTTGCATTAAATCTGGTTTTTTTAGCCAAGATTATGCTACAATATATTTTCCCCAACTATATTTAAGTTCCCTGTTGAGGGCCAACCTTCAATTTTGTAAATTTCTGTTTTATTCCCATAAATTCCCGTTAATTCCCATGGAAAGTTTCCAACTTTGAAAATTCCCGGAATTTTGCAACCCTGCGCCAGAGCCATAAGCCAGACATTAAATCTTACCTCTCATGTTTCAATCGAGGGCATTTTGAAGCTAACATTTGCTTCTGGCTTGTTTCAGTCCCGTTTCTGTGCAGCTTCCTGTCATCATAGCGCCAAAAGACTTTTTTGTAGCTCTAAATGTGATCTTCACATGCAACAAATGTCATAAGTCTAGGTGAAACTTGCCATGAGTGGTTGTCTCTCTTTCCCCGCCCATCGGCCAAACCTCTACCATATGTAAATTTCCGCCATATTTGATGCGTGCGCAAAGTTTCAGGAATTTTCAGGCATTGGAAAGCCCTCAAAAGTGCAATTAATTTGACGAGCGATTGGCGCTTGGGCCCCTAAAAATCAATCAATGCATCAAAATTCATCATGTGGCCAAAGCTAGCTGTATCTATGAGACACATAACACAATGTAGTGCCTTACCACCCAGTTCTCAACCCCATTCATCAGTGACAACCGTTGTCAAACCCCTTGAAATCTCTTCAATGCAACGACAACAGCTACATTACATGAGACCCATCTCCCAGCACCAAACACTTCTGGTGACGATAAAGGGGTCGGTCCTGTTCCTCGACCACACTCTGCACACGGAGCAGGACAAGGCTAACACTGAAACTCTGCATACATCGCTCACACTCTGACTGACAGGAAACCATTGTGCATTTTGAATGTCCATTCATCCACTGCAAACATTTGAGTACTGTCTAAAATGTTTGCCGTGGAAGAATGGCCATTTGAAAATGCGATAGTGGCAACGCATACATATGGTCAACGTCTCGTCCTAATAAAGGCTCGCTGTCAAAAGTTTTTTGTCATAGTTTCTCGTTTTACAAATTGACTCTGGTGCACTGGTGATTGTTCTGAACAAAGTCGAAGCCACTTAGGTGAAATGTTAGTGAGGAGTTGAAAGTACAACGCAAGCAAATCGCAAACTTGAGGCTGACTTACTGTTGTGTTGAGATCATTGCACCAATTTGCTTTTGTACGTGTAGGTGAAACCTGGTCTGAGTGGTGGGTTAACGAACCATTTTGCCCCACCCAGCAGCCAAACCTTTACCATACGTAAATGTCCACCATGTTGACGCCTGTGCAAAGCTTCATGAGTTTTCAAGCATGGAAAAGTCCTCAGAAAGTCAAACCGTTTGCAAACTAATAATGGCGATTCTTTCACCTTTAAATGTATATTAGACTGGGGCATCAGACCCATTGTGTATGTGTGGAACAAATATGTGCTAATATACTGTTAATACTGGCATATCCTCCTGTGCAGGAGGATATGCTCCTGTAGGTCTTGGGAGGATGCTTCACTGTCTGAGTTGAATTATCTTCTCCAGGTTTGTGTGTGGAAGAAACCAGTGAGGCTCAGAAGTCCAGATTTTTTGCCCCTTTATGTCTAACATGTTTTGTCCATTGTAACACCACTGGATGGATGGCTTTCTATCTCATCTTAACCCCCTTTAAAGTTGCTAAAAAAGTCATCATTTTAATTATATAAAATGAAAAAGCCCAGTACTAGATCTTAATGGCTGACATTTAATGTACATGATATTGGTGTCATTTTATATAGATCACATTAATGCAATTTGTGGTTGCGTCTTCCATTGTAAGTTTTCATGTTCGTTTGGTTGCAGCTGAAATGTTTGTATCTCAAAAACAGCCTGCAGTACTATAGCGTCACATCACGATTTTTTTTTTAGAAAAAGGGAACCAAAGAGTCTACATGCTTTCAAGTATAAACCTTGACACTGCAGTGCATTTGAACAACATCTGTTGCTACTCTTTCATACATTTTAATAACTCTCTTTTTTATCTAAATTAAACATGAAACACCTTCATTGTGCCTGGTTATACTTGAACTTGGATTAGCAGCAATATTAAAACCAGCCGCCTGATATTCTATAGGTTTCTTTCATGACCCACAGCAGCTGTGACCTGTCAGGACACAGACAGTGGACCTGTGAGGGCGTCCTGCGGTGCCTGAAGGCGGGACGTCAGCAGTGGATCTTTGGGGTCTTGTGGGGTGGGGCCTCTCTTCTGTCTTGGTTCTGTCACGTGCCATCAGTGCTTGATGGGACTGGGATCTGAGGCCTGGTCGAAGCACTGGGCTCTTTGTTATTTTCCTCGAGCAGTTCCTGAACGGTGTTCGTGGTGCGTTATCCTCTCGGGAGGGTTGGATAATTTGTAGTGGCGTTGCACTGGGAGGGTATGCCTAGCATGCAATAATGTCTAGGTGTTTGTGACAAAGTACCATCCACGCGAATGTCGAGGCATAAATTTCCCCAGCAAGACACTGCATTGCAACAAGGTGATTATTTTCAGCACTCGTCTGTGGTTAGAATGTTGTGACCGATCGGTGTGTTCTGAAGCTGAGACATTTCAGCCCCGCGGTCTTCATAAGGGACCGAGATTTAAAATACAGAGGCTGCGGCTTTTAGATTTCTCATTAAGACTCAATAAAGCCTGTGCGAGACGATGTTGGAGTTTAGAGTACTTTTCTCTTTTACTATCTTTAACATCAGAAAATCTCTTCATAAGCTTTCTATGTTCTGGAAGATCCCAGTAGAAGATATTTTGTGTTTCAGTAGCATCTGTGAGAAGGGGTGAAGAGTGCAAAACAGGAAGAGGGAAAAAACACGTGCAAACTGAAGATTTATTGGTAATAAAAGGATGACCTTAGTGCTGTGACTCAAAAGCTGTATTTTGTCATTCAAGCTATGAAAAATCCGGTTGCGATGCTCTGGTTATTGTGATACAAATGGGTCACTGTGACACAGAAGCATCCAGAAACATATTTTCATTGTGCAAAACGTCTTTGATGGCATCAATTTGTATTCAAACCATTTGGACAAGATAATGATTTCCAGTTCAACTAATGCAGCTTATTATGGCATCTTTTATGTCTTTTTTGCTGGATAAGTCTCGTGTCTGCAGGCAGCCGCACAGCTCAGGTGGCACAATAAAAAATGCGGTTTATTAATGGACGCTGCAAGACTTGGTTACAGGGTGTTGAAAGTGTATGTAAACAGTGTGGGCAAATAGCAAGGATATTCTCTGCACAGGGCCAAAGGACAATTTTATATAAACCCAGATTGCCCAAGCTAATAATACAATACATTTGGTCGTGTAAACACCTTAGTTTAATTGTGTTTGGGCTGTTTTGTTTGCTTGTTTGTTTTTGCTCCGAGGGATCGCATCACCTGTACACTAACACATTTGCAAATAGTTGGCTATTGATTAAGCCAGCTGTCATTTATTTGGTGTTGTGTCTCTTGGCTCCCAACACATGTTAGTCCCAGTGGATGATACCAGGCTTTCTCAATTTGAATGATACTCATACTTTTTGTCTCTCATATCATTTTAACAGTACTGATAATTTCTTAGATGGGTAAGTTACTTTTTTTTTTTCTTTTTTTTTTTCTTTTTTTAAAATACATATCCAGACACGGCCATTAATGAAGGCCATTTATGCTTAGACCACAAATACATAATAGTCATTTTAAATTAAAAAAAAAAACAAAAAAACAACAACTTACTCAACAGTCATCTTTCACCTTTTCAACTTTCTTTAACACCAAATAACTTACTCAGTCTGACATGTGGTGCCAAAGTTTAGGAACCAAAAACAAGACAGTTCACTGGGGAGTGATTTCCTCAGTCTGTGTCATGTGGGTTTTTTGAGCTTACCTGCTCTGTCACCCTCCAACTTTTAAACTAGTCTACTGCACGCTGCACAGTAGCAAGTTGTAACACTGGAATAATTCAGCCAGACATGTTTGAACCAGACACGGATTCCCAGGAAGATGAGGAGGAGCTACTTGTTCAAAGTCGCATCAGAATGGCAAGTTTTGTTCCTACAATGTTGAGCCCCGCCCTGCTAGTTGTCAGGATTGGTTCTCGGGCTGTCACAATTATTATTTTGGAGGCTGTCACTGGTGGATTGCAGAATGAAAGCAGAAATCCTCAGATGTGTCATAGTTCATAAAAACATCACATAGACGGGCTCACAAGGTCAACAACATGATTTTGATCAGAGGGAATCTATGTAAAATGTAAATATTTTATTGGTATCCTGATTATGGGTTATTTGTTATGGTTTTTGTGTGATTTTGAGTTTAAGTTCATTCTTGTGTGCTTATGTATGAAAATACATCCTAAACATTCTGACACTAAGATCACATTTTTCTGACCAAAGAGTAAGGAGAAAATGATCTTTTTTAGAGACCTTTCCTTACCCAGCAACACTCTGGGAAGATGCTGAGATCTCTGCTGAGAGCATACCAGGCTGTCAGAGGAAAAACAAGCAAAATAAAGTGCAAACATTAAATTTATGGCTGTATTGTTGCAGCATTGCACTGTTTCGACACGTGTTAAAAAAGCCCAGTGTGGATGCACAGGATAGGTGAACACGCCCCCTTAGACTGGAATATGTACCAGTTCATACCATTGGCATATCTTGTCATACAGCATCTACCATGTTTGGTAACACACAGAGTTAATGATAGCATTGATTTTTTTTCATGGCTGGTTAAGGGAATCTTTACAGCCGTAAAACTGGAATAAATGTAACATAACTCAAAAAGTCCGGTAGAGTTTTATCTTTTATATTTAGCAATTTGAGCCAATGTTGCTATGAAAAATAATGAGTGGGGCATTGATAAATCATGCAACTTAAAGTTTACAACAGCCTCAGTGTAATTACTCATGGTCCTGTATATACGCAGTATTTGTATCCTGTTTTGGACAAATTGGTTGTCTGCAGTGTAAATGTTGACATGTGGTTGGTCTGTGGCTGTGGGAGCCTCTGTGATAGCAGGTTTGTACCAGTCGGACGCAACTCGTCAGCTGACGGACAGCCCCCCTGCTGATTGGCTCCTCCTGGATGACGGCTCATTATGTAAGAGGATGCGGTGGTGTTCACCTCCATCGCTCTGGTGGCACCATTCCAGGTTCCATCTGCTAAATCTGATGTATCCTGGCCTGTTTTCAGGTGTGGGCTGCTCTTGGTTTTTCTCTCGTTTTAACATCAGGAACGTTGGTTCTTGTCGGTATTAACATGAAGGAGGTTTTCATTTTGTTCTTCGTGAAGCCACAGAGCTTGATGATAAACCCTGTGCCGATTTCCTTCAGATTTTTGGCTCTGTGTGAGTCAGAGGAAGCTGATTTTGATGCAGGGGTCGTTTGGGCGCAGGATGACTAATGCCACTGAAGGACATCTGAAGGTACAACAAAGAATCTAAATTAAAAAAAAACCAAAGCCAGAACTATAACCTCACACTGCCTGGCAAACAAGACACACCTTTGCCTTGTCGACTGATATTGGCGTCATAAATCATCTCAGGTCCTGACACTGGCTACAAAAACGTGTGTACATTGCTATATGATATTTGTGTAGCTTGAATTTTCCTCTGATAAACGGGCAACGTCAAACACAGTAGCTTCGTATTATTGTGCCTGGAGAGTCTTCCCACACTGACTGGTGGTGGCAAATGCTTTTCGAGCCATAATTCAGAAAGAGGAACCATCAAGTCACGACAGTTTTAAAAGACGTGTTCAGTTACTGAGTCGTAACCATCCAAAATATACACACTGACTTTCAAAAGTGAAGAGCTGACAGAGCTTCTGTGACATTAATGGTTTTGATGTGGCATAAGAGAGGCTGAAATATCCGGATGAAGTAAAGCGCCATAGGAACGAACATCTTTCACACTGTTATTGCCTGACGAATAGAAGGTCGAGTCAGGAATGATTCCTTTGAGGACAATGTCTGCGGGCTTTAGTTCATGCGGCACATCACTTCATATCCACCCTCTGCTCACCGATAATGGCGGAGTGATCTAAACTCTCTCTAACCAAACATACTTCACCAGTTTTATTCTTAGTTATTTTAAGAAAACATCTGGGCCCAATTTTAATATAATCTCACTGGACGTATTTTCAACATTTTATTCTTTGTAGAGCAAGAGCAATACAGTAACGGCCGACGTTTTGTCATGAAATATGAACACAAAGAAGGAAAGACTTTGCTCTCAAAATGCAAGAGTGGCTAAGATATTTTCTTTGCTGCGCAAGATCAAAGACCTGTCTGTGCTCCATTTTGTATTCATTTGATCAAGTAAGTGTATAACTGAAGGCCAACAGCAATTTACGCTGTAAAACACAAAATTTAAATGCTTTATGATGGCCTGTTCGTCCTGTTCTACTGTGATAAGAAATGCGTAACATCGTGTTGAAATTAAGCGGTTTGAGGTTTCTCATTAAAACTCAAACATGCACAAATATCAAATTAATGACTCTGTATTTTCTTTGATGACTTGTGACAGTAATTACAGGACGCATGAATAATGCAGCGTCTGGCCTTTGCACCTCAACTCCAGGGGTAAAACAAAGGGCTGAGGTCATGAGGAGGTGACTGTGTGGAGCCGCTGATAATCACCCTTCTTACGGCAGACTGGATGATCATTTCTGGGGGGGTAGTAAAACACAGTATTTTACAGCTCATGTAGGTTATTTATTTATTTCTTCACTTACTTTATTGTTTTCACTTACAGCAGTGATAAGATGGCGCTGGTGCGTTTTCTCCCACTAGATGTCAGCATTAACCCAACATCTCCACTTATGATCACTGACTGTGGATCTAGGATAGGCTGACCTTTCTAACGGTCCTCTCCCACAAGTCATGACGCTAATGAGTCCCTGCTTAAAAGCCATCACTGCACTGAACAAAAAAATGGGGGAAAACCTTTTAGAAGAGCAACACAAAGCGTGTGAGGATTCTGGCAGGACAGACATGTGCAGCTATGCAAAGCGAGTTTATTTGCACATTTCAACGGCAGGCAATTCAAAATGCTTTACATGATATAAGAAGCATTTAAAACAATCAAAGCAACATAAATAACATATGAAACGTCATTAAATGTCATATAAAAGCATTAAAAGATAAAAGAAATATGTAAAGAGCAAATGAAAGATATAAGAAATAGAAGAGTAGCAGTAGATTAATTATATTATGGGGCGAAGTTGGGCTGCAAAAAGAAAACAAAAAATTCACAGTTCATTCATTCATTCATTCATTTTCTACCGCTTATCCCGTTAGGGGTCGTGGGGGGGGGCTGGAGCCTATCTCAGCATCTTGGGGCGAAGGCGGGGTACACGCTGTGTATTGCTAAAAATTAGACAAAGAATGAGAAATATAAAATTGGAAAGTGTAAGGTAGCTGGGCAAGAATTAACTGAACCACAAAGGACTTTGTGTTTAAATAAAAGCATTTTTGTGTATTGAATGACAAATGTACTACTAATGTGTGTAACATTTATTACATTTGAGTATTTCAGCTTCAAGGTGCTTCTGTTTTGCTTCAGTAATTCATTATTATGTAACAATATTCTTCCACCTCACTATATCCAAGAAGCACGTGTACTTTTTATTCCATCTCATGTGTCAGAAAGTGAAACTCTTTCCACATGACGTCTTTTATCTTGGCCTTCCGGTCTGGTGAAAACCACACATCTCCAAATTCTCTGATTTACAATTGAGAATATTTCCAATAAACCAAAACCTTAAAGTTCCTTTTAAATGTGGAGAAAATGGACTTCTTAAATCTTAAATGGTTGGATTGGCAAATATGCAGAGCTGAGCTGCTTTTAACAGTCTCA
>KV751315.1:17408068-17439529 GCA_001698575.1 Mola mola | reverse complement strand
TGGATCTCCCTGCTCAGGCTGTTGCCCCCGCGACCCGGACCCGGAAAACGAAACGAAACGAATAAGGTGAACGAGGTCAGTCAATAAATATATCTTCACACTGTGTCAATTAAGATTATGTCAAAAAGGATTAGAGCATTCACGTTGTGTTTAATTAGTGTTGGAAACAAAAATGGGAAAAAAAAAAAAAGTGGCCCCTTCATGTGTAAATTAATTAGTCGGAGGCGTACCAGTTGAGTTTAAGCCCCATCTTCTCTGACCTTTACCTGGGGCTAATAAGTGTTGCTGTGTAATTACATGCTGCAGACCCCTGTGTCGCACCAATAAAAGTACAAGCTTCATTAAAGGGCGCACATAGACTTAACTATTGCCGTCCCCTCAATGATAAATGTCACACAAAGGTTCCTTTGGTAGTGTCCAGAATCAGGTTTTGTTTTTCAGTCATTCCCGTACGTAAATCATTATCAACATGGTTCCTGGTGAGATATTTGAGTTTATGAGGGGCAAAAGTATGAGTCTCCCCATCTGCTCTGACAGGCTATCATGTAGGTTATATTTAGCACCGGTGGGATAATTTCTCTTTAATTACACAAAGAACAATTTGTTTCAGGAGCTTTCACCCAAGAATCCCCAAACCATAAAACAACAGTGTATATGGTCTAACAGTTGTATTAAAATTACCCATGACGCTTAATCTGTCTATAGCCTAAAGGCCTTTTACAGCTCACACCCAGTAAATGAAACTGCACTGCCATCATTGCTTTTTCGACAAAAGGTTTGAGCCTCATATTCTCATCACGCATTTATGATTCTTACAGTCCCTAAGAGCAAAAAACATGTGCGTTTGTTCAGACAAGCTGCAAAATTCATAACAACACCTAGGTCCATTTGACGCTGTTGGACACTCCGGGAGAGCTACTAAATGGCCCGTTTTGGCGAGACCGCTTTCACAGCTGTTGTTTTGAGGGTACAAAATCAGACTATGAGACGACTCTCTGCGGTAAATGAAGCGCAAAACAACGTGAATAATTCGGAGAGGCAGCACTCAGTACATGTCGTCCCGGAGACTCACGGGCCATAAAGGCTGGGTGGTAAACGCTTCTTGGTGAGGTCACTGTCTGACACGTGAGGGACGCCGGCGGAGAGAATCTGTCAGGGCCGAGGTTGAATTGCATCAACGGGACTCGGAAAGCGACCTCTCTGATGGGAAGAAACATGCAGAGTTCAGCAGCATTGAGAAACACCAACTGAAATTAGTCAACAGCTCCTCCCAAAGGACCAATCGGTAATGATGGAGAGCAAGGAAAAGGAAGAGTCTCATCGGTCTGAAGGGTTGTCAGTGGAGTTTTGTGCTAATATAATCCGTCTACATGCATGTTTAGAGTATTTAGAGCTCTGACGACATGTTTATCGGAGGCTGCATTGCTGAAAGAGATCATAATATTAACTTTCTGAAAAGTAGGAGCTTCAGTCTCTACTTTTTAGAGACTGAACAATCATCACAGGATGGTAAGCACTTCTTCAAATTTTGTCAGATATACAGACATGTGTGGTATTAATTTAACTCTCTGCATGTCACACAATCAGCTAATCAGCTAATCAAAACAATTCTCAGAGAAATAATAGTGTGTAGGTTTTTTTGCAGTGATTTACACTTACGGCTACATTAGTTAGCTTGAATTAAAGCTGTAATGAGCATTTACTAACAGTTAATTAATGTGTCGTGTAATCACTTAGTAACAGTCCTCATATTAATGTAACTAACTTACTTATTCAGTAGTTTCTACTTAAATAATACAAAGAGAATCCCACGAAAGCCATTATTGACCTGAACTAACCATTTTTTACACTCTCTGTGGCCCACATTGCAAAGTTGAAAACATGTATCCCTTAAATGACACTAAATAGTATGTTTTTAAACTATTTTGATAATGTATGAATTAGTAGCTTAGTTAACATGAAGATTTAAGTAAGTAAATGATTATTACTGCATCATGTTAATGTAATCTTATTGTGAGGTGTTAGCAATTATGTTTCATTCTATGGCCTACACTGTTCTTTTTAAAAAGTGATGGTGTCTCTTGTCTTATTCAAGCACTATTAACATATCTGCAGTGGTTGCTGTGGTAACAACGTGTGCACAGTATGCTAATCCACACAACCCAAACAGAGAGCAGCAGGCCAGATGCGAAACACAGGCATGTCCTCCCCCCCTCAGTCCCATCGGAATAGAATCAGCGGTGACAGAGAGCATCGATAGGCAGCCCCGTTTCCTGCTGCAGGCTAATTGTTTTTTACGGATTCAGCATCAGCGTGTGTCACAAGTTGTAATGAGAACATTTTGAACTCATAGCCCAAACTCAGACGTACCTCTTCTTTCATGCAAATCAGTTGCAATTCAGCACGATTGAGATTTGAACCTGAATTGCAAAAAAAAAAAAAAAAATCATTATTTTTGTTGCCAAGCCTCCATTTAGAAAAAAAACCCCCAAAAAAAACAGTTTGGCTTCAATCCGATCTGCAGCTCTGGAGATTTTCATGTTTGTCGCCATCACAGCCTGTGATTTACACACAGCCACCGATTCAATTTGGTCTAAGAGTCATTTTCATTTGTGTCCAAGTGATTCTGTGGTCTGTGTCAATTATCCTAAACTCACTGGCAGACCGATTCACTGTGGTTACATGATTCATCTCTCGGATGACCCACTTCTTTGTCCAACCCCTTCTTATAAATGGTGCATAGGTTGCAGATTCTGACTCACATATTACGAAGAAATCCAAGCGTATGCTTCTAATCCTGTGTGACAATGTGATCAAATTCATTGTAAATCACTGCTAAATCACTTTGTCTCTCTTGCATCTGCCGTCTTCCTCTTCGTACTATAACCCTGCAGAGATTCTTTTGTTTATCGGAGGAAAATTAATTTGTCTGTCCTCGGCGTGGGATATTCCAAACCTCTTGAAACTGTTTGTCCAACCTTCGCACGGATGACACACTGCTGTGGGACTTTTATTTCAGTTTAACCCATTTTCTCTCTATCTTGTATCTTGACGGTTTTATGAGGCCCAATGTATCACTCTATTTATCAATTTATCCCTCTTTCTTTGATTCTATGTCTCTTTCGTCTTCTTAGCTCCTTGTATACTCAAGAGAGAAATCTAACGGGAAATCCAGTGAGTCAGAGGCAATTTAGTGATTTTTACCTTTCCACTACACAGCAGCATAATCATATTTTCACCAAGGATTACACAATCCAAATTTGCTTTATCATTTAATTCAATACAATTTTAGGGTCCCAGCACAAAGCCAATTAAGGATTAATAATGGACGTTCAGGATTTTTGATGGTGTATACTCGCAAACAAATATCCAACTTTACAGTAATGACACACAATGAACCCGGCGTCCTCTCAGCCCCTTAGGCTCTGGAGTTTGGGTGCACTTATAATGCAGCCCCGGTTGTTGGCAGAGCCTGAAAGAACTGAGCCGGCTCAAATATTTCATGTTTGATTAATTTCCCAACCTCCCGGGGCAGAGTGCATCTGTTGACATCGGTTAACTACAGAGAACAATCTTGGCCTGTTGCACAGTCTGGGGTACAAAAATATGAAGAATGCTAAACGCTTTCCGCCAGGGAGGTAACGGAGTCATACAATGTGTGACGCCACTTACCAGTGCAGTAATAGCGCTGGCAGTCTAGCACCATGCTGAACCACAATAAGAGGCAACACCCATCTGCCAAAGTGTGATGCACACCAGTCATCATCCAGTTCGTACACGCGATGATTCAGAGCAGTATTCTGTCAATCGGCCTGGTGGCGAATTTTGCTTTGGCGATGAAAACAACACAGTGAAACTTCATTGCTGGGGTGAAAAGAAGAGATGAGGTCGTTTTTGTGTTTATGTGATTGATAGAAATCTTATTGTTTTAGATGCATGTTTTGCAGTGAACTTTAGTTGCGTGTATGGGGGACGGCCAAAAGACGGACGTATGGACAGACGGACGGAGGTCAGATGGATGGACAAGCCTGTCCGCTGTCGCCGACGCTAAGGCACAAAGATCCGCTGTACTCAAGTAACAGTACTCTGACTTTGTTTAAAACAGGTACTGAAGAAGTGAATGTAGTCACAGCTCTTGCGCATATGTATTTACTGGAAAAAATAACACAAATAATACGTTTATTTAATGTGTATACAAATAAAAGCGGATGATCTTCTTCGGTTAAAACTTCTACCACTATATGTTTCTGATGAAATGTCAAATCATCATCTCTTCATTAGATAACTTCTCATACACAGCCGAGGCTCCCTGTCTGTGTCTCTGAGTACAAAATATAACATGAACAAGTAAAGATTTGTTTGCCTTCTCTGCTTTATGTCTTTATTTGGCGACTAAATCACCAAATTGTGTGCATGTGCATGAGGCCCATGTCTCAAGAGGGTCCGGGGTCTACTTTAGGCAGATGTGGTCTCAAAGCTCTAATGTGTCGAAGCAGATGTGCTCACTCCTTCACCTGGGACGATCATCTGTGACTGAAATGCTCCTCACAGGTGAAATCCATGTGAAAGAAAGGTGTTTCGTTGTTTTCCCCTCATGGGGCGACACCAAAGAGTGTCGGTTAGCTTCAGTCTTAACGTTACCAGAGATAAGAGGAGACGCTGGGAACATGATGTGCTGCGTGGATGATCTATCGTTATCATTATGTTGCTCGGGACAGAGTCCAGTGGTGACGAGCCTGACAAAGCGCCAGCAGATCTGGGAACGGCTACGCGCTTATTTTAATGTTTCACTTTATCGAATCTCAATCGAATGCAAAGTAAATAAACATGGCATCCTGTTTTATGGTAGGACGCGAGATCTTTGTATTTTAGAATGTATGTTTTGGAAAAAAATCATTTGTCATGACCCTTCTTTAAACCAGTGTAGTGACGCAAGCTTCACCAGGTTTATGTTAATATTAGCCTCTGAATCTCAGAACACTCCTGATGGATACGCGTGACGTCTGAGTGTCTGAATTCTTAACGATCCGAGAGTCACACTCATTTAGAAACTTGTGTCAGTTCCGACTTGCTCAGTCCAACAACTTAATAACTCTGCTTAATGACTTGAAACTTAAATCCTTGCCAATCCCTGCTGCTGTGCATAAACATGGCTCTTGAGACTTGTTGGTAAATGCTTTAATCAGGACTGCATCATAAAATGGAGAGGAACAGAATGAACCGACTGTTTTGTGTGTTAATTCTTCCAAATTTCCTGTGCCGTGAATGAAGAAGTGCATTATTTATGCTTTAATATCACACCCTCCCAGAATTCATTACCCACTGAATGAGAGCGAATGTTTCAGGTATTAGTACGTTATGATTAATAAGTACGGATGTTAAGTCTTTTGAGACAGAGAATCATATCTTCGGTCCCGTCCATGCTCGTTATAGTTGCTCCTTTAGACTTTTACACTACATATTCACTCTGTCTTTTCATTTATTCTTGTTCTTCAGTGGCGTCCCTTTTGCAATATCAAAAGACTTATGAGATCAGCCGATACTCTCTTACAAATAAAGTCGATTAAAATTAAGCCATTAGACATCTGGTTGCCAGGGATTTATCGCAAAGCCGCTCCCAATCTAACTTCAAACGTCTGTGGGTGCAAACTTTCGGTCAGGATCCCTTCAGTTATTGTTGTGTCTTTCGCAGCAGCGATCCCCTAGTTAAACCGGTGAAGTCACAGTTGGACAGAGTACAAAGTGCATTATGTCTCTGATCACGAAGGAGTGAGGGAGGAGAGTGATGCGGGGGCTACTTTCGACTGCCTGCTTCAGATTCCCTAATGAAATGGTTTTTCAATGCTTTTAAATGCCTAATATTTCCTCTGCAGCTGTGTTAATTAAATAGTCATTTTAAAGTGAAGTTGTGTCACTTTGAAGTACACTATAAAGAGCCCGCATCCACTGTCTGCTCAGTTTCCTGCCGGTTAATTTCAGAGCGATATATTTTTTCTCTTACATACATTCAAAACAACCCAGTGTCAACCTGCGGTAAACCTGCTGCTCTACTTGTTAGCAGGATTACATAAAATCTACCTCACTGATTTTGATTCAATTTTCATCTAAGGTGTGTCTTGGCCCAACTTAACCAGCTGATTAGATTTTGGTGGCTTTCGAGATCAAAGGTCAAGTTGACTCAAAGGTAAAAAAAAAAAAAAAATTATATATTTTTTGGCCTTAATTTCAATGTAATTGAAATAGAGAGGTCAAACTGGTGTCATTTCGTAGCTGACAGCACCAGCCGCAGATAATTAACTTTTGGGCCTTCAAGGTCAAATGTCAGGGTCAATAACAGCACATCTTTTTGGCCATTTCTCCTGAATCAATTGACATAAACAGGTCCAACTGATGTCGTTTGAGACAGGCTACAGGCAAACACAATGAGAGGTAAAACACATTTTTGGATAAACCTTCAGAAGGAATTTGCACAGAGAGGTCTAACTGGTGTCATTTTTTAACTTGCTCACAGGTCCAACAGAGCCAGAACCAGCTGGCTCTGTGGTTCGCGTGTCACACATCAGGGGCTATTTTTCACACCAAATGACCTTGACCTAAATATCCCACTAAGGAATGCCCAAAGCAAACACTAATACCAAAGTCTAGTAGAAAATTTGGCTGCTGGGCAAAAGAAAACAACCTTGGTATTTATTGCTGGAGAGCATTATGTTGTAGGGAATTCAAGTTTGGACTGTCTGATTGAATTCTTTCTAGTGTGTTTTGTAATAATAGTCAGTATTGCGACTCTGACTCATCTTTAATTTGGCTCAGAATATTAGTAAGTGATGTTACTTACCCATATCCGCAGCAGGTCTCCAAGGTGAACAGCCTCTGGCATCTTAGAGCTGTGTAGGAGACATTGAACCCCCCTCCTAAGCCCGGAAGGGAGAGGAGAGTTGGGTACCCGGAGGATGCGCGTCTTTGCTGCGGTGTGTCATCAGCCACTGCCCCGCGCTGCTTAAGGTTCCGAGGTTGATGACACACCGCAGCAAACACGTGCATCCTCCGGGTACCCAACTCTCCTCTCCCATCCGGGATTAGGAGGGGGGTTCAATGTCTCCTACACCTCCTATAAATTAAATAAATCACTCTTGCGGCGCTTGATCATCCAGATAAAGTACCCTCAAGCTGCAGAGACACTATTTGCCAAAGCAATTGCTGCCACAGCAGTCAGAAATGGGAGAAATTCATTCATCAAAACGTCAAAACTTCAACTATGACCAGTAAACTCTGTTCACCAGGCAACTCTTCTGTTATATGTTTTGAAAATCTCCACATTAGCATACATTAAATGAAAAAAAGGCAACAGTCAACTAGCGCCTGTTGAGCAGATCAACTTATAAGTGGTAAACATGTTCAAAGTTGTTGTCGTATGTAGTTTATTTGAGAAATGTAACACTCAAATATAATGGAAAGCAGAGAGGGACTGACGCATGTTATGTAAGCCTTACATAAACCAAGATCTGCGGCAAGCCTCAGCCTGATTTATGATTTGGAGAAACGCTTCACTGCCCTCTGTGGCCGGATCGCGCCTCAATAATAACACTGAATAATTGAAAGAGCATAACTCGATGTCTCTCACCAATGTCTTTCTGTGTGTCACCGCTGTTCACACGTCTCTGAAGAATTAAGAATAACAAATGTTACCCTGTGCAATGCATGCCAAGATGCATTGGCACATGTGCAATTCCCAATTTAATATTGCCAACTCGTCTGATACAGGAGTATACTGCTGGAGACCAGAGGAGCAGTCTGGAGAAGCATAACAGTGGCTGCCCTGTCTCTCTTTCTCTCTCTCGCTCTCTCGCTATACATACTGTATATATATGTATATCTGTCTAAATCTATCCAACCGGTAAAGGCAGACAGCTGCCCACTGGGGGTCTGCTACAAGGTTTCTGCCTTACTCGTCACTGCCAGCAAGTGCTTGCTTAAGGGGGAATGCTGCGTCTCTGTAAATTAATATTAACGAGCCCAATTCAATTTGTGTGTGAATTGTCATTACTTAAAATTTGATTTGACTCGGCCCTGTGGCGTTATTCTGCAGAAAGCATTTCAGCGTTGTGTCAGACAAAGAAAAAATGGATAGGGGTTTTGTGTTTTTCGCGTTAGGGGTTTTTTGTTTTGAATTCTTTTGTGGAAAAGTTTCATATTCACATTAAAACATTTTGAAGAGAACAAGGCCTGCACCTATTCACACCGGCTAATCTCGAAAAACGGTTGTTCGTGACCTTCGTGTTGCACGTAAGCCAAAATGAGTAACGCAGTCCAGACATCTTCCCTCTGTTCTCCGCAGCAGATGAGTCTTTTTCTATCCTCTCAGACTGGATTTGGGATGCAGTTTTGAATTCAACCACGCCAACGATTAACAACACAATTTGCGATGAATTGCATCCAGCTTCAAGCCAAATTATTGGGATTGGGTTCCAGCTTGGCCAACCACCGATTCCCAACCGATCTCGACTCAAATTTATTCAGCGATCCGACTCACGGAGTGTTTCCTGCAATTATACAAAAGTGATTTATGTTACATTTGGGACCAGATGAGACTGACCTCATCGCTGAACTGTATGATGTTATTGGAAAACGTGTTCCTGGAAGGCAGCGTGATCATTATTCAGGCCGCATTGCCACAGTTTGGGTGTTGTGTGTCACGATACAGAACCTGAGAGCACCGCAAATAAAAAAAAGCTGTCAGTAAAGGTAAGCACACCAAAACAGAGTGCCAAAGGGATTATAGGCATTTATTTAGGCTTAGAAATAAGCTATCAGAAAAGGGAAAATGGCTAAAACACAACCACATAAACCACAGTTACGTAAACTGAGGCATTACAGTGTTAGCACGTTATTAATCAGCTGACATCCCAGTCTGGAATAAGAATTTTCTGTAATGCACAGATAAGTTCAAACAATTTGTTGCATTTTCAATATTTCAATATTCAAATGTGACTGCACTTTAATATAGCGCTGTGTGCGCTTTGCACACTCTATACACAGAGGCCAGATTGTACATAATACTTGTTATATTTTTTGAATTTCTAGTATCTTAGTTTTTTATTATTCCTTTCTTATATTGAGTGTTGACTTATTTTGGTACTTTTTACCCTGCGCTGCTACTTTCACTTCTGTGGTTGGTTGAGATATCTGGTTTTCTGGACAACAAGATGTCTGAAAAATGTTTCCATGTTTCATTAAAAATGCTGAAAAGCAGCCTTGTGCTTAAAAATGCCGGAAGGCGCTGGTCATCTTAATTCAAGTTCGCATCGCATGGATGACTTTATATATCACATAAATATAATTTCAAAGAAATACATACATTTTATGATAGTGAACATACAATTTAATGTTTAGTGTGAAAGGTTGAATTTACTATTTGTCACAAAATATCACAACTTGTGCTGCAGTAAGCATGAAAACACAGCAACACATACAGTAAAAACAAACCGAATGACATGGAGATGCAGCACACCAGCGCCTCGGGAGCAGGTCTTCAATTTCTACTGTGACACTACAGGACCTTTAAATACTATTACGAGTATTGAATATTATTAACATCACCATTATCATTACAATATACATTACCATTGACATGACTCATCTTTATAGCTCTGGATGTCAGCATCACCAAGGTTGATACCATAAATACAGCGTACTGCACCTTTATTTTTAAAAAAAACCCCCAAAAAACTGCAACACTGGATCATCATTGCTATGGAATTGGGACAGAAGTTACTTCCTCCTGCCGTTGAATTCCCAGTTTTCAGTGGAGAGAAATAAAGGAATCAATGTCATGTGTCATTTGGTACATTTAAAATTTGGGATATCAGAAGATTTTAGTCTAAAAGAAATGAACACATAAAGAATTCATCATTATTTCAAGATTTGTCTGTTCATTTTCTTTGTTTTTCTTTTTGGTTGCACTTCCTGCAGCATTATTGTGAGCCCGTACATCATAGCTGGCCTCCTATCAGGATACTATGCATCGTAAAGCTCTCCCACAGACCTGTGGGACCCGGCGTGCGCAGTGTATGCAGGATGGTGACGGTGCCATCATACATCATGTGGAGAGTTTGTTTGTGCAGCGACTTAGACCTTATAACACGTAGCACACCCACAAATTCTGATATGAATTCTTATCTTTGCCGAGAATCACTTGTTTCTACACTCTGTTGTGTTTCCTGACAGCTCGCAGGAGGAGGATTTAGATAACACGGCGGGGAGACGGCCATCATCAAAGATGCATCGCCTCGTCCCAGGAGCCATGACTGATGCATCTGCAAAGCCTAATATCCTGTGTGTGTGTGTGTGTGTGTGTGTGAAGTTGACATGCTTATCTGTTTCTGATTCTCTCTGCCATGTTGTGAAACAGCTCATGCAGAAGTGCGAGGGTATCGTCCCGCAGCTATGATAAATGGCATCCACCCCGTCGGTTCATTTCTAGTTTTTTATTGCCAATGTCTTTAGCAGAACTCCGGAATCCTTTTCAGGCCGTAGGTGAAGTATGCATCACACAAAACACACACATTTTTCACCATATGAGCAGATTTGTAATTTCATGAGTTCACTCATCATCATCCGACTAACAAGAAAAACAATTGAAACAATGGCTGCTTGATGATTTGATTATTTGTTGTGCGGATAAATCCTCCTTACCTTTGTGATTCTCTGACTGTTCCCTTTGTGACTTCATTGAGTCAAAACATCGGCGTGTCACTCGAGCGGCGTCAGCTGTGTGCCAGGTGCTTATTAGCAGATGATGCATGATAAACATGCCACTTGCCAAACAACCCAGTGTTACAGGGAATGATTCCAACAATGAAGTAGTACAAAACAGCACAAAGACAATATCTAATAATTCAACTCATCAACACCAGGATTACAAATGAACAACAACATTGGTGTGGAACATTGTACAGATAAACAGGTTCAACTATGAGAGGAACTGAAATGAGCATCTTCAAAAGTCTCAGGTTCACCAGATTGTATATTGAGGATATCACTGCGAGGGCTTTTGTTTTTATTATTTGTCTGCACATTCAACAGCTGAAATCATCTGAAATAACAAAAGATACCTCAAAATGAGTTTCAGCTTAGCTGTGAATCGTATAACACATAATGAAACTTCCAAAACGTGATTCAGGATTTGCAAATCACGGCGTTCTGTTTTTATTTCTTTTTTTACATGGTGTCCCAAATTGTTTGGAATCGGGGTCGTGAGCCTTGTATGACCCCCTGTCCTGATGCTGATGTGGATCCACTTTTGAGCTCCCTCTCTGGTGTCTCATAAAGCATTTCCGCTGCAGGATGTTTATTGCAAGTTTAACTTCAACTGATCCTTGTTTGATTTCGATAAGGACTGCCTGCCTTCTTTGTGTCCGTGTTCATTAACACACAAACGACTTTTTTCTACTCGCAAAATTTCTCCGTGCTTGATATGATGCCATTGCCGTTTGTTGTTTGTTTTCTTCAAATCTTCCGGGTGGTTACAAATGTTCATGTGCAGATGCTTTCTTCCATATGACTGAATCCTGATGTGCTCTTTTACAACCGGAGAGAAGTTGTCAATGCAGTTCTCACACTGGGATTCATTAAAACCACACCGCTTAATTGATTAAAGACAAAGCCAGGAAAAAATGGAGGAACACAGGAACACTTAGCTTTTTTCAAAAATCTGTTTCAGATCACTCCTGAATTTGTGATGACAATTTTAAGCCCAAAGCTCACCCAAAGCTTCTATCAAGGTAGCTTCCGAAGCTTGTTGGCTCAGAAGATAAAAGATATATTTTTTACTGCTATTCCAAGGCATCATTCTTAAAAAATGATCCCCTATTTAGAATTGTATTCCTTTCAAAGCAGCATACGAGTGCTATTCGGTGCTTCTGTCTAAATTTTTCCACGTTCTCGTCCGCTCCTTGGTCGTCTTCCTCTCGGCCACTGGCAGGCACCAGCTGCTACTTTTCAGGCCAGCTCATTTCCTTTGACTCACTGTGTGAAATAGAGACAGTTCTGACCAATATATCCAGCAAAGTGCCGACGTGCACTGGCCTCGTGTCCGTGTCTACGTGCTGCTTGAATGCCCTAATAGAGTCGGAATACTTCAACACAACTACCCCCGAGTGAACTTATCCCAGACAAGAACTGGATCTAGGACGTCGTCATTATTTCTGCGGAGGCCAAGAAGAAATTAAATGCGTTCATATTTCATCTTTCTAAGTGAAAATGAAGGTTTTCTCTTTGTGGCGGTCTCTTCCCAAATCCTCAGATGCCAAAAATGAATGACCCCGCACGAAACTGAAATAGAACAGAGCCCCTGGAAATAATTTAAATGCTCTTTCTGAGAAATTACTTTATTCAGAACAATCAACTGCCTATTTTATCCTTCCGCAGTAGCTAGTCTAGCCCTGATGCGCAAGTTCGACATTTAGTAGAACGGATGAGACACCCCTTTAAATATGAAACAACTGAGAAACCATCAGCTGGTTAGCTTGGCTGGAAATGAATGAGTCAGCCTGGTTTCATGAATTGGATTTCTGAGGGTATCAAGCCTGAATAATCACTCAGTGGAAAAATGACTCAGAGGGAACTGATCAGAATCAGAATCCTATTTATTGTCAAGTATGTTTATACACACAAAAAGAAATGAATGTAGAATTAAAAAAAGAAAAACACTCAAAACACTCTGCTTCGTGACGCAGAAACACACGAGTACTACTTATAATTAAGTTTAGATATGTAAATACAGGTATGACTCTGGCTGTATAGTGCAGGTTGTGCAGATAGTGCTGAGAAATGCAAAATTCAAAGTTGAAGTTGAAAAAAAATCTGCATAACTGAGTAGAGTTGTTGACTTAATAAATAAGAGAGTTTAGAAATAACAACACACGACTGTAGCACTGTAGGCTACTGTAGAAGCACCATCGTAACACAGTCCGCGTGGTAACATGAGCCTTCAAACCCTACTGGTTTAGCTTTTCAGTAGCCTTACCACAACATATGTTCATTTTGTTCATAATAAGCATAGGATGGAGTAAAAAAACTTGTTAAATTCTAGGTGTGAGCTGTAACCAAGGCCTTTGGCTCTCATTACGGAACAGGTGACGATCACATATATTTCCCTTTGAGCTAATCTGGACCTGTCATTTACCGCGGGCAGGCGACGGCCAAACAGGTGGCCACCGTGTGAAAGGCAGCTCAGTGAACATGCTTCCTGAACTCATCCTGTTTGTGCTGCCAGACATACGCTTTACCTCTGGTACTGGATACTGGCTTTTACACTTTACACTTTCCTTACACTTCGGCGCCAAACCGTTTCACATAACAAAAGGCAATTAGCGCCATTGACATGTTTCATCTGGGATTAAAAAAAGGGGGAGGGGGGGCAGGTTTAGCTCTGCTCTAAAGAGCAAATATTACATTTATTGGTGAATAATTATTATGGCTATTATGCAGAGATGAAAAAGCTATCCAGATACATTTTTGTCAAAGTAAAAATGGCACTATGATCAAGAACTATTTTTTTTTTTAATAAAAAACATAATATAGAAGTCCTCTGCACTCAAAATGTGAAGAAATTGTATCTAAATGTTCTCAAAGTTCCACAAATAAGTGAGCTCTTCATGTAGAATTTCCCAATTCAGAGCCATTAAAGCGTATTATTGGATTATAATGCATTAAAGTGGAAGCCTCACTTTAATGGTGCAGCCGGCAAAGACGAAGGCAGATTTCAAATGATTACCATGCATAACAGTTTAATAATTGCCTTTTCGCATTTCACTGACGTGTATTAAGGCCTATTTTTCTTATTACTGCATTTCGAGTGTGCAGTGATGGAATGAAACTAAGCACATTTAGTCAAGTACTGCAGTTGTACAATTTTAAGGTACTTGAGTATTTCCCTCTTCTGGTACTTGAACTTCCACTCCACTAGATTTATTTGATAACTTTAGTTTACTAGTAAGTTTGCAGAGGGCATGACGCATCAGAGCCAAATTGAATTTGCTTTTGAGAGTCAGACTGATAATTATGTTGAATCTTTGACCTTTTAACAGGCCAGGATGATAAGGATTCTATTTTACCTATAGTATACAGTTTATACGTACAAGTATAAGTAAATTTACTTGTACTTCTTTTGATACTGTACTGTAAAACTAGGTGGATGCACGTGGATGTGGACTGCTGAAAGCTTTGGCTAAATTTCAGAAATGTTAAACTAAGAGCCAGAAGAGTCACGAGCTACAGTGCGAGTTGATACGTAACAGAAGCTAAAAGGTGAAATGCGTTGTTCAAAAAGCCAGTGTCAGATATTTAGTATTCATCTCAGACACCAATGGAGCATTTTTGTACTATTCATTATCCAAAAAAAAAACTGTATAAATCTTCAGAAAACCACATTTTCAGCCTGAAATTGATTGCCACTTTTAAGCCCTCACCTGAGCGCTCAGTTTCAGCGCCCTCACCGTGCCCGCTCTTCTCTGATTGGTCACCTCTCCGCAGCCTTCCGAGAAGCTGCTGGGCCCCAACCGACATGGCGCAAGAGGCGCATGCTGTTCTCAGCAGGCCAAACTCAGCATACTCAACTTGTTTTAGTACGCAGTTATACAAGAAAGTGCGACAGAGTGTTGGCGCCGCAGTGGGACTTCCTGAATAAAGTCGTTAATTTATGAGAATAAACTCAAAATATTATGAGAATATAGTCTGCCAGTTTTGTTTATGTCTGCATAAAATCTTTATTCACGTAAAAATAACATTTTTCTTGTAAAAAAGCAACTCCGTCGTAGGAAAGTATCGCAGTTTGTTGATATTTTGTAATATCATACATACCCGATTCCAGTCACCTTTACAGTCTAAAACTGAGCATTTCAACATGCTCAGCTCTTAGCTCAGCCATTTCTATCTGCCTGCTGGTCCCGTCCACTGTGACCCGCCGCGTCGTGGGTGGAGAAATTCGCAAACTGAGCCCCTTCTTACGTAAAAAGGGGGCATCAGGTCTGATCGGCCTGCTGGATCACAGGAACACAGAGCGGGCTAGCCCACATCAAGAAGACTTTTCCTGCACTAGCGTTCAGATTTAAGATAAAAATATATGCACCAAAAGCCCCGAAAAAGTTAGTTTTCCATCACATGACCCCTTTAATACTGTAAAAGATGTAAAGATAAAATAATGGAGAGGAGGAAAGAAGAAGCGACGTCTTTAAAGACGACCCACTGTCAGAGACATTCACAGGTCACAGCGGTGTCATAGGACAAAAAAGATATCAGGCGAAGAAAAGAAATGGAGGCACTGAAAATAAACCGCAGATATACAGCTGAAGCACAACAGGTAGAAATGATGAAAACAATGTTGTAATTTCCTGAAAGAGCGGAGCGTTTTGAAAGTTGAGTGGTTTTAACAGGCGAAGGTGCAGCGAGCCCCAACATGCTGCCGAATAATATCATTGCCAGAGAATGACCTTTAAAATCAGAGGTAGATTTAACACCTGGTACTTTCAAGACTCCGAATCAAGCATCATGTGTGATTTTCACTTTCTGCCAAAGCAATGCCTCTAACATGAGATGAGTTCTGGCCTCTGTATGACACTGTGTGTGGCTGAAGTGTTCAAGTATAAAGAAGCCTTGTGTGAAATCCAAACACTTATTATAAATATAGCCTCCAGTAGCCCGTGTGGGTAAATGTTTATTTTGCAGCACTGAGTTCAGACTTTTTTTGCAGGCCTGTGCGGTGGCTACTTTCCTCTTTTTTTTTTCAACATGTCACGGTTATGTGACTTAACACAAACTTGATCTGTGTTGGCTTTGGGCGAGCTTGGCCCCGTTGGCAGCCTCCTCCGGACTGAATGCAGCCTTTCTGAGTGACGGAGGGGCTGTAATTTGAGAGTAGCACCAGAGGTAGCCTATTATTAGCCAAAAGCCCAACAAAAAAAAAAACAAAACCGGAGCGCGGCTCTGGAGGCGTCCAGATGTTGCGTTTGAGGCGCAGAGAGAAGTCTGTTGCTGAGCCTGTCGTGTCGGCGTCCTGCTCGGGGACAGAGATGGAGATCGAATAGAGGAAGAGATTGTTTTCATTCACCGGTTCTTCCTTTTTTTTCATCTTTTAAAGCAAGACAAAGAAGATA
This sequence comes from Mola mola, assembly GCA_001698575.1. Lineage (NCBI taxonomy): Eukaryota > Metazoa > Chordata > Actinopteri > Tetraodontiformes > Molidae > Mola > Mola mola. Next base: position 17,423,378 of record KV751315.1, on the reverse strand, counting down.
TTGAGGGAGGACGTGAACATTTCAACAAAAACCTCCTGTAAAGTGCGCAGTTCAGGGGTCGTTATTGAAATGTTCGGTGTTAAATAAGCAGCCTGACACCGAGACAACGTAAAAATCTCCTCGCATTTTGCGCCTTTGCCCGCGGACACCATGGCGCTCCTGCACTGGCTGCTGTGCGCCGGCCTGGCGTCGCTGCCCGTCGGCCTGGCCTACTTCAGCGGCCCGCTGCAGCCCGAGATGTCCAACGGCACGTTCCACCACTACTTCGTGCCGGACGGCGACTACGAGGAGAACGACGACCCGGAGAAGTGCCAGATGCTGTTCAGGATGAGCGACGACAGGAGGTGCGGTCCCGACGAGGACCAGGACGCCGTCATACGCGACGACTTCACCATCATCAGGCGGCAGATCGAGGACTCGGCGCGGGTGCTGGAGGGGCTCGGGAAGAGCATCTCGTACGACCTGGACGGGGAGGACAGCTACGGGAAGTACCTGCGCAGGGAGACGGTCCAGATCGCCGAGGCGTTCACAAACTCGGAGAAGTCCCTGCTGGAGCTGGAGGTGAAATTCCGCCAGAGCCAGGAGAGCGAGGTGAAGGAGGAGCAGCGGCTCGGTGACGACTTCCTCACCATGGTGGTGCACACGCGGGACGTCCTCAAGGAGACGCTGGACATTTCTCTGGGGCTGAAGGACAAGCACGAGCTCCTGTCCCTGATCGTCCGCAGCCACGGCACCCGGCTGAGCAGACTCAAGAACCAGTACCTGAAGTTCTGACAGCGCCACTTGTGGCCCCTTTTTAGTCCCGTGATATATGGTGTGTGAGTGCGTGAGCGAAAGGCAGAGGCAGGGCAACTTTTGGTCAACAGCATCAGGGATAAAGACAAAGTTTAGAGTAAAGTGACCTTCGGGGCAGTGGTTGCCAGCTTGGTGGGTCAGGAGATCACAGGACGGTCCATGAGACAGAAGTGAAGAGCTTTCTTCTTTAATTGAAAGGAGAGCTCCGGTATTTATTTTTTTTTAACCCTTTTTCTGGGCTTTGGTGTTCACTCACAAAGCTCCCCAGACATGTTCAGGCCGTTGCCAGAGGGGGCGCTGTTTTACGCCGCTTTCCATTGTTTATAAAAGACAAAAAAAAATTGGAGTAAACCTACTTTTCAGAAACATTGGAAAAGAGCGGAAAACAGTGGCCCTTTAGGCAACTGACCGAGGTGGTTTGCTGTAGGTATCTACTCCGTGTTACCACACACTTTCAATAACATTTTGAGGGTAAAAAACGGTACATTTTGTACTCAAACTTTAGGGATTTCGGCTTAAGTTGAAAAATACCAGAATTCTTTAAAAATCTGAGCATCTCAGCTGCTCTCTATGATATAACTTTTATAGATTTGCCACACAGGGAGGCCAATATGGTTGATAGTCTCTCTCACAGTATTTGAGACCCTTTAGATGTTATTGTGATGTCAACTTGGAAATCGTAAATGGATAACCAGAGAGGAACGCCTGCTCTTGGCGTATCCAGTAAGCTAATAAATCAAAAACACTTCAGAATTCTGATGCAAGAGATGGAACAGACAACACTGCCATAAATGTCTCCTGCTCTCTATTGTGTGATTCACTAGAAATATTAAAGAGAAAGATACCGCTGTATCTCAGACTTACAACGCGTATTTATAGGGATACTTTTAAAACTCTAATAGAAACACAAAGTCCCTGCTTTTTGGTTATTGCATAGAGGAATACCTGTAAAAGTTTGTGTGTATGGGTGTGTGTGTGTGCAAAACCAGTGGCTTCCCACATGAGTTTATCATTCAGAAAGAGTGAGGACGGGAAGTTTTCAAAACGATACGCATCAGCATCACCAAATGACGGGAGTCCTAAGACTTGTGGGTGAGCTTTGCTTTGGTTTAGCAGACTCCACAGCAGCGTCCATATATACAAGTGAGCGCGGCGTCTTTGGTTTGAGTTTTTGACCCCAGAAGTTGCGTAAACGTGTTTTTTGGAGAACTTTCGGAGCAGCTGACGCGCTGGACCTCAAGAGCGGCCTGGTCGAAAGCTCCAACGCTGAGCGACATTACCGTCGCTCTCTCTCACACTTCAGATGAATGTTTCTAAGAATATCAAAGGATGTTTACATGTCAACATGTATCTGTTGTGTTTTTTTGTTTTGATTTGTTTGTTTTCTTTAGAGGCTAGCACACTCTGCACAATTCTTTACTGTTCCGGTGCTAAAGGTTGTGACATCGTTGAAAATGCGAGGCCTTGACTGTGTTTCTTTTTGCACAGGTAATATAATCTTGGACAATGTAAAGTGTATTATGTGGAATATGCAAATACTGTGAGCGCCATTATCTTTACTACAGAACACCTTAATCTGTATTCATTGTTTATATAAAGTTGTGTATAAGAGCAGCATATATCTATTCTTCTTTACATTTAAGATATGCGGTGAGATGTAATACGTAGATGGATAAGACTGCTGGCAGCACTCGAGGACTTTAGTGTCAGACATTAATCGTTGCGACAACATTCATAACACATTGTGTTGTGTCTTCTCAAATAAAGAGTTTGTGTTTTAAATACGAGTGTGTTGAAAGACGACGTTCCCCCATTGCAGAAATGATCGGTTCTTTGAGACCTCTTCTTTAAAGAGATGCAAGCAGGGTTGAAACTGTTTAACTTTCTGTTATTGCTGGGCTCTCTTAAAGCAGCCGATGATGTGGAAATAGGATTAAAATGCTCCATATATTGCTGAGAATCCCACTGAGCTGCGCGCAGCGGAGCCTACAATGAGACAGTAGCACTTTAATCATTAGGATAACATACTGTATCGCCACGTGCTTCAGAATTACAGGGCTCTCCATGTTTACAAGCTTCTGAGCTCTTCAGGTAATTACACACACAGGCTGTGCCACCCCCCACCACCATGAGTGCTTGAAAGGACGGAAGGCTGGTTGCTGGTATTTATGAGCTACAGAGATGTAAGCAGGTTGTTCTCATGTTGTTTTGAGTCATGCACTAAGCCGTACAAACAACCTTTTTCCCTATACTTTACTCTCCTCAAAACTGCATTTTTTGGTAACCTGACAGCCTTTTCAGACTGTGATTAAAGAGTGTGAAGTTTTCGGTTGAAGGAATTAAAGGAACGTTGAGGTATTTTTTAACCCTTAGCCCTATTTCACAAACTTGGAGGGTCTAAAACTTCCATTAAGGAGTTCAGTCGCTAGGACTGATTAGCTCGACAAGCCTTTACAATCTTAAACTTTGGAAATGAATTGCATTTTTAGCCACTAACAAGTCTCAAAATTTTAAGTTTGCCAATGTTTATGAAAGACGAACACATTTGGATTGGAATAAATCTATTTCCAAATGTGTCTGTCTTTCGTAACAGCGGGAAGCGGCGACTGATCGTATCAGGGGAGCTCTTTAAACAGAAACATTTGGGTTTTTTTGCAGTATCTTTACATTTATTGAGTCAAACACACATGGGTGTTTCACTGCATCTACTGCATGCACACAAACACTTGCAATAACATTTTGAGTATAGTTAGTGCGATAAAGTGATTTATATCCGATGTTAAAGGATGCCCCGCGCTGATGCATTGTAGAGCTTTGTCAAGCTAATAGTTCCTAGCGAGTCCAAACTGGAGCAATTTTCAAAAAAGGAAAGATGAAGTTTTAGACTGTTATAAAATTGTGCTTGGATCAGATTGCTTAGATTGAAAAATACTTAAATTCTACCTTATGAGAGCCTTAACTCCTTATTCAAAAGTTCCGACTAATGTAAGATTACGAAGTACAGAAAGCTATTGTCTTTTATTGGCACACTCAGATCAACAGATACTTTGAGCTCACAGATTACACTCACAGAGACATAATGAAGGAAACAGACCATAACCCTTAGCCTACACGAGAGGGGAAGGCTCTCTTTCTATCATTCAGGGCGGAAAGATTATTGGCCTCATCTTAAGGATAAAACTTATGTGCAATGTGGACTTTAAACAACTCACACAAAACCTAATGTATGACTTAATTGAAAATCCATTGATCTTTTTATATTGATATTTTTATATTGCATTTTATATGCATATGACATGCAGTGTTGCACAAGTCCAACAGACTTTTAAAGGAGCACTTTATGTAGATATCAAATCTCATTCCAACCCATGTTTTGGATTGGTAGGCAGGGCTGGCCACCATCCCAAACAGCAATATTTATCGCCCCAGGAAACCAACAGCATCAGTATTTTACATCATGGGATTGTGACGCAACAATCACCTACGTTACATATTACACCTCTAACAGTCTAACCTTTGGCTTTCATGGGATGAATCATTCGGTGAATTTGTTACAAAGATGATACAACTGTTGTTGTCAATTGCGCTTATCACTGTCCTCACATGCCCTTCGAAACGCGGGTCTGTTATGTGACTCGGGCGACCATATGTGTGATCCTGGGTTAATAATTGCAAATTGAAGGTTTAAAATTTGCGGTCTGTGGTCAGCAGGCGCCATTTGAACTGAGGATTGAGCAGCACCTCCACCAAGAACAGTCCAGCCTTCCTTATCTTTCATCGATCCTGAACCTCCAATAGGTATGAACGAACACAGAAGGGTAACCCCTCAGTTACATTTCAATCAGGAGAGACGTCATTCTTTGTGAATTAAGCATCTTTTTGGCGTGTGCACGGGACAGAGGTGGAAAATATGAGATTTTAGTGGTTATACATGCCATCCTGACATGGTAATGAATGAAGGTGGGGACAGGATGAAGAGAACAGCCAAAGATCTGGAGGTCAGCGGGATGGAATTTGGTCGGTTTAAGTGAACGAGAAAACCTTTAAAGTTAAATTGACTGAGAAGGAAGCAGAGAAAGAAACTGAATGGATGGAGTGATAGTTTCCCTTAGCTTCATTACTTTGGTTATTGACTCTGGAGTTGATGGATGTCTTGACAAAACCGAGCAATCGCTTGGTCAAAAAAAAAAAAAAAATGATAAAGATGGTGTCGTTAAATGGCTTGTTTAATTTAACTGAAAGAGTAAAGATTTCAAGTCAATTGACTTTAAATTCAGTCCAAAATGCAAGGCTAATGCATTCCCTACCATCTGCATCAAATTAAAACAGCGACTACATTTTAAAAGCCGGAATGATTTTGACTGAATTTTGCCAGATAAATGACTAAAACAATTGACTTATGTGTTTAAAAAGTAAATCATCTTCATCATCATCACAAGTGCAGTTGAATAATTATTTCTGTCCATCTGTACCCTATGTGCACAGTGAACGTTATGGGGGACAATGAGAATTAATTCACTGATGGTAAATTGCCAAGTCTCCCTTAGTGATGCACTTAAATCTCAACTGTCCTTGTTTTAGGAAATCGCTCCTGTCTTTGCATCACAATTGGTTTTGGCCCTCATCTTTTATACCATTTCAACTGAATATAAACTTCTCTCAGTGGTAACGGGCAACATTGAGTTTTATAACAATGGCAGTGTCTCCCTCTTGGCGAGGTCGTTGCTGTAAATAAATCTAAATGAAGTTTTGAGCATTTATGTCATATTAAGGGCAGCCTGAAATGAAGAGTTCCAGACTTCTAAACGGCTTTTACGTTAAGGTCCTAAAAATTACAACCGTGACGTCAGTTTGTGGTTAAAAACAATCATATTTAAACTGAATGCAATAACGTTAACTCTTAAAGTGCAGTACTTTACTTTAATGGGGTCATCCATCTTTAACTGGCTGATTAATGTCTGCAGGTCCTTAAAATATATCTCTTCCCCTCTTTCTTTTGAAAACAGTTGATTTAATGGTTGCAATATTTTAAATTCTAATTCTAATAAATTTGGTAAGCACATGAAACGGTCATACATGTAACACAGGGCAAACCAAACTGCTTTCTAACTACAGTATCATAGAATAAACAAGGAACTTTTCTCCATTATGTAAACATCATAATACAAAGATCAATGAAGAGATGTATATGAACTGTAAAGGGAACATAAAATACAAATAACAAAGAGACGCCAGGTGTTGGAAAGAAAAATGAACAGGAATTTGTATTACAAAAAATACCAACAGTATGAACATTGAGAATTGAGTCAAATGTCCTAACTTTATTGCTTTTTACTTGAGATGTTGAAGATATGTATGCATCCAATTGGTTTTTTTGGGGGTTTTTTAAATGCAGAAATTGTTTTCTCTTTTTCTCAAAAAACATGCATTTATACATGTGAAATTTTTCAAGACGAGTGACTAGGTTGATTACAAAGTGCTTTTTTATTTTTTAGTAATTTGTATTGGGCTTAAAAATCAAACTACAGTACAAAATCCGGGGTAATATTGTCCAAACTAAGCTTGAAAATGTCTTGCCACGTCTTATAGGTTTGTATACAGTTCCAAAAAAAAAGAAAAAAGATGGAGGAAAGTTTTATTTCAGATTTGCAGAAACCACATCCGACATTGATGCCCTTTTTTATAAGTCCAATAAAGAAGGAGCTGACCTGTGTAGCAGCTATGAATCAGTTTAAAAAGAGGATTCTTTAACCTCGTTTACCGATAAAAAAAAAAACAACTTTTGAGGAAGGGTCCAAATTAACACGGCTACTCCGCGAAGACACACAGAGAAAATATTACCGTGGAAAAGAAGCTCGGATCGTTCATATTTCCTCGTACACTCCCGGTGCCCGGGAAGCGCTGCGGCGGCGCGCCCGGTATCAGCCGGAGTGAAAAATAGAGCAGCGGGCACGCGCTTGTCAGCGCCAAGTCAGGCGCCAACCTTTGACCCACTTTTCCGTTCACACCGGCCGTCCGTGCTTGTGTCGACGGGGCGGGGGTGGGGGGGCGACGCTGATAACGTGTCCGAGGTAACCGAACGGCAGCTCGCGGTCAACGCGGGTTTTATCACGCAAACACCAGCCAGCGTCTCCGTCGGTGCAAGTTTGAAAGTAAGTAGGCTGGAAACCGTGCTAACGGTCGCTAGCTAGCAGCGGCGCTAGCTCCCGCGTCCGCTATCGACTCTGTCCTCGGTCCACGGATGCTCTCGGTGGATGTCTCATAGCTGTTGTTGTTGTTGTTGTTGTTCTAAGCCAACAGCCGTGTAATAGTGTGTAAAGAGGTAATAGTGAAGACAAGCAACACCTGCCCACCGTTCTTTCACTATTAGGAGGAATGACGTAAAATAAACAAAATCTGTGATATAAATACTTATAAAAACAAATCAATCAATCTAGTTTTACACTCGGGACACGCTGTTTCTGTTGGGGTTTCACGATTTGAACTCTGGAGAAGTGAGTAGTGGTTTTAGACTGCCATGTGTTTGTCAGTTCCAGGATCTTCAATGTGATGAATGGAACATTGGAAAAATAAACACATCTGTTGACACAGTTGAGCTCAGGAAAATGCAAATATTTGTTTAATTTATTTTTAAATACATAAAATAGGCATCTGTGATATGATGTCATACATTTCCTACTTATCTGGAGAAACTGCAGATCCTTCAAAATGAAGTTACAGGAGCTGTCATGGCCTAAAGTAAACATTACACTTATGCTCTTTTTAGTGACTGCAGATGTTTGAAGTTCATTGAAACTATTGCAATTCACAATGCCTGTGTGATGTATAATGTAGTATTTAGACTCAACAACAGACTCTAACCTTAAGCTGAGCAACCTTCCCTCTGATGCACATAAGAAAAAGAACACTTAAGGCCTAATACATGCAAACTCGAATGCACAAGTTTGAGTGTGACTCAAAGATCCACATATATGAAGTAAGTACAAAATCAATACAAATATCTCATTATCTTCAATAAGAGCTTAGAACTGAGAACTTGGAGAACTGAATTTGACCGTCACAAACGTTTTACTGAGACACTTGAACGTTACCAGCACGCTGTCTGCAAGCCAGGCTCAGAAAGTTCGTCTGGTTGGAACAGCCACCTGTACAATTTCCAAAGCCACTTTAAAAAGCCCACATTTATTGAACTGAATTGTATCCACTATGCTTGGCATTGTTCAGAAACAAGTGTAGAACTGTGATTTGGTCTCTTAAATTGACTTTCAGTAGACGTGACATAAAACTGAGGTCAAACGAGAAGTTGTTCATGCTCTTTAACACACTAGCCCATTATTTTACTGTCTTCGTCGTAGCTAATGATGTACTCAGTATAGTTATATGGTATTTATCCATTTTATTTGTTAATAAATGCTAATAAGGATATCTTATTATGCCTCGGCTCCGGTGACAGCCAGGGCTGAAGGCATTATATTTTCAGGTTGTCCGTCCTTCCAGTGTTCGTACTATATGGCCATTTGGATTTTCTTTACACTTGGCACAAATGTCGGCCTCATATGCTCCTTGTAAATTTGGTATCTCAAGAACGCTTAAGGGGTTTTCTTTGAACTTTGCACAAATGTCCATTCAAACTCAAGGATGAACTGAATAGATGTTAGAGATCGAAGGTCAAAGGTCACTTAAAAAGGTTACTGCAGCTTCATGTGGGCCACCCTGTGAATGCATAAAAAGCTCAGATCAAAGCCACTGACAATTAACTTTGATTAGAAAATGTTAAAGTATGACTATGACCTGAAAACTTGTGAGCACACTATCTTAAAGATGGATTGAGATATTTTTGTTAAATTTGGTGCAAACCTGCATTTGGACTCGAGGTTAAATTTTTTTTACGTCAAAAGTGTCTGCAACCTTCCATATTGTTAGCTCACAATTACAATGCGATTCCTGGCCAGTATCAAAGGGGGATTAGAAACAACAACCTGCTCTGTACTTTTCCAAACAGGCTCTTGTGTGATAAATTCAGTCAAACCTTTTTTGCTGATATGCTCCCTAGTACTTATATAACTCAGTACTCTACTTCCTCTCCTGAAATACAAACAAAACAAGAAGACCTCCGGTTCCTATAAAAATCAGTCCAAACCTAATTGGCTTTGCCAGATGCATGTTTAGGTATGCCCAAATGAAAACAATTTTTCCAAGAATCAAATGACACTTTACAGTTTGACCCCCATTCCATTAACTCGCTCTGTAAACTAACGTTTATTGCAAAACATGCACCTAAACCTTTGTAAATTAAGATTCCTATCAATCACACGAACGCATAAACCACCCCGGTCCTGCTTGAGGATTCCTTTTCCGCTTTGTAGTCATATTTTTTGGAAAGAAACTTGCAATTTTGATAACTTGGTATTTTAATTTATTGTTCATAGTTTTTAAACACATCATCTCACTGAAGTGCACGACAATCTGTCTTTTGCTTCTCATTTTCTACAGATTTGAGGTCTTTTCTGAGAGACAAGCCGAGGCAACCATTCAAAAATGTGGATAAGTACATTTTCACGTTTGGCCCGGCCAGCCCTGCAGAGGAGCACCTCTGCCATGGCCTGCCAGGCTCTGAGGGCCTGTCGTTTGCCCGTTCAGGCTGCAGGTCCCCTACGCTTTTCTCTGCCATCAGTGCAGCTGCGTGGACAGCAGACACTGGGGTCTGCATCCACCCCTCTGGCCCGCCACGCAGTGAGACATGCCTGGGCTCTGAGTGAGGAGAGGCTGGTGGAGGTCGAGTGGGAAGACGGAGGCCACAGTCAGTACCCATTCACCTGGCTCAGAGACAACTGCCAGTGTCCAAAGTGTTTCCTGGCGTCGGCAGAGGCACGGACACTGTTACTGTCTGATGTTGATATCAACATAGGAATTGATGCTGTGGAGGTCACAGATGACAGCAAGGTAGGCTGCTGCCACTGTCTTCTTTGTGTTTCACAGGTTTCACATTCCGCATGGATGTTCTATAGTAAGAGAAAAAGATGTCAAAAATGTTAAAATTATTACCCAAACTGTGTGTAAATGTCCAAAAAAAATTTACAGACCATATATTGGATTATTGACGTCCTTCCTGTAGCAGTATGGCTATGCTTCCACACAGATTTACAATTCCACTGGATGGTTAAAATTGGACCTTGTGGGTGCAATAAATTTAATTTTTACTTGTGGTTAATCTTGTAGTATCTAAAACTGCACTATTTCTGTATTTCTGCTGAATATTTGAAATTAATCATAAATGCCTCCATGCAGCTGTTAGCCCTTATAATTAATTCACATTGCTTTGGGGTTTTGTTCATCATTTTGAGGTAAAACTTAAAAATAGCCTTTGCAGCATCATCATGATACGTCTATATGACTTACATTAACACTTGGAGGACAACAATGTTAAGGCCAAGTGCCTGGTTAGGTCACATTGTCTAATTTAGGCAGAAACATATGTTTACCCCTTTAGTCATTAATTTATGTCCTCTAAAGAATGGACCCTGGAGTCTGATGCAGCTATATGAAATTTTTTTTGACATGACGATGCTGCCAGAAACTACGATGTCCCATTTGCTTTACAGACAAAAGCCAAACGTTATAGGTTTCCTGTATTTTTTTTATTTTTTTTAACCTGTACAAGAGCAGTAAATGTGGGCCTTTCACAGACGGCAACAATGGTTTCATTCTTGCGTCATGGAACAGAAAATATTAGATGACACATTGGCTAAAAGTTCATTCTTGTTCATTCTTGTGCCGGCACAAGAATGAACATAGCAGATGGTAAGGAAATCTTCATTTGAAGAGCAAAATGGACCGAAAGAACGTTGAAACCTGTGAATTATTCCTAAAATCAAAATCCTATAATATAAGAAAACCCCCATAAACCCAGTATATACAGTATTTTAACCTCTTCTTTGCCAGTCAATGAATAAGATTGTCACTCACTGTTTTCTCTGAAAGAGAGAGTGAGCTTTCAGTTATTGGCTTAATACAACAAAATACCATGGTGGTGGAAACATGCAAGAAGACCAAAAATGTTCAGGTGAGTTGGGATCAATAAGCTTTCTGTCTCTCCACAGGTGTCCATTGTGTGGCCTGACAAGCACACCAGTGTGTTTGACGCCGAGTGGCTGAAGAAACGCTGTTTCTCTGCAGCTGCCAGACAAGCGTTGCAAGAAGATCTTTTCCTCAACGGTGAGGCTAGTTTTTATATTTTACCTCTATATTGGAAAGCAATGAAACAGACAAATTCTTTTTCCAGCCTGTTGCTTTGAAAATCTGTATTTTCAACCAAAACCATTATCTTTCCTCAAATTAACCTAAGCCAAGTGGTTATTGTGCCTAAACCAAGCCACAACATAACCACAGCATCATCACGGCCCAGAAATTAAGGGCAAAAGAGACAGATATAGCCAAATTAGAACACCTCACCATAAATAAATGTAGTTTGTTTTCTGCTAAATTCTGTTTGACAAATATGAAAAGTATATTAAAGAGATGAGCATCATCTGGGAAACTTCACATTTGTTCACTTTACAGTTAGCTTAATTAGTATATTTATACTTAAAAAAGTATAAACTCTAAGATATTGAAAATATTTTGAAAGGACATCCTTTCCTAGGTGCAGCACAATTGCTAAAATGCCTTGTATCTACAAAGCTCTTTGAGCTATGATAACATTAAATTTACTTTTTTACTAAAATATATTATATATGATCTAACTTAGCCAACAGTTTTATATATAGACTTAACATAACCATGTTGCGTGTGCTATAATGTGTTTACTTCACTGAGTTCATGAAATCATTGGTGTAGTAGATGAGTTAAAAAATACACATAACGCTCCAAACTGCTGAAAATAAGATAGACTGTGATTGGACTGCACTGGTTTGAAGCTCATGATGACTTTGCAATAGCCTGATTTAATGGTCGAAGAGATGATATTTAATGGAGGCCATAAATCACAATACAGCTGTCTGAGAATTAACAAGATGAACAAAACAATATGAATTACTGCATTCCCAAAGTGGAGGGACTGAAGTTTGTCAGCTTGTCAAGCAGTAAATAACAAACCAGCAGACCCTCACGAGGCTTGACATGGATGAGAATTTTAATACTATGACCTCATGCCCTTGTGAAGTTCGTATTTCACATTATTTCACTTTTATTATCATATCTTAGTCCATAAGCCACCAAAATTGGTTTTAAATCCAAGCAGCCTATTTGTACTCGCAGTGTAGTTTTACAGTCTAGTTTTTACTGCAGAAATGTAATTGGATAAGTCTTAAATATTCCCAATGGTGTGAGAGGATACAGTTTTCAACTACTTTTTAAAATTTTTCATCCACTGTACGCACATTGGAAAGTGTTTAATTATGTGCTTTTCCTGCATAACATTTTAAAGAAGCATAACATTTCCTTTTAAAGTCAGAATAAAATGTTTGTGTGTTACAGATAAACAGTCATTTTAGTATTTCATTTTACATCTTTAATATTCAGCTGTTTGATTCGTTGCTGTCTAATCACTATATATGGCTTATTAAAAACATGTCAGAGTTACACAAATTAATCTTTACCCTGATATTAGTGTAAAGTAAAGGTTTGAGATTTCATTCTGAATTATGACTTTTTTATGCTTTTCAAAAGTTTAGAGCATTATTAAATCATCACTTTCCTTGTGCAATTATTTTTTATTTGGTTTTAAAAAATACTGCAATATTCAAAGAGATTTTGCACGTAAAAGTAATGACGAACATCCCAAGTTGTTTTAAAGCATAGGTGTGTTAATGCTCTTAACACTTAATGCTCTAAATTGAGATTTAATAAATAAACAACAGGAATTGAGTGGTTGTGAATGAAATGCTTGTTCACGTTCATTATGTAACTAAGCAGCAGCTCTCTGGTGTGTGTGTGTGAGAGTTTGTGTAGCTGTTAAAATAAAAGTGTTTGGACTTTCTTAGCTCACATTTTCTGAGACAAAGATGCCCCTGGTTTACAGCCTTCTTTCCACACATTTTGCCAGTACAAAAATAGGGGTGTGGAGGACGGAGTTTTTTCTAAATACTGGAAAAAGAAGTAATTTTACAGCATGTTTACAATGACCCAATCCGCTTTACAGTCTGCCAGACAGCAAAGGACAAAGCAGTGAAACAAGGTAGCTGCATGTCAGTGGGGCGGGGGTTGGACTGCAGTCGGTTTGTGTGTTCACATGAGGTCCTGAAGGACCTACAGGGCTGAGTGGCTCCTGCTCTGTTCCAGACTCATTAAGGTTGTATGTCTGTGAGCCGCAGAACGCCTCCATTCATGTCAAGATGTAAACAGATCCCCCTGATCAGTTTACAGACAGTTATTTTACAGCCTAATTTTTTTTTCAGACATTTGCAGTCAGGAGTGACACTGCTAAGCTCATACACCAAAACACATGTAACGTGCACACACACACACAAACACACACTCTGGATTTAGTTATTTCCTAATGAGCGCCAGCCTGAAATTCCTTGTATCAAAAAATTACTGGAAATTTCCACATTGCCAAACAATGGGTGATGAATTCACCTCTGAGGACATTTGCTCATATTCTCACTGCTTATTTCTCTATGACGTTAACTCACTCAAGCGTAGCCCACAGTTTGAATTTCTGCTTCCTTTCCCGTGTTGTGCACCTAGATTTCACTGGACCGAGTATGCCTGTTAAAGTGTTCCCAGCAGTGAATTTAGAGCACACAGGACGCAGCGAGGTCAATATGAAAATTTGAGCTCTGGGGATATTATTCAATCTGCAGTATACCTCCAGCTTGTATGTCTTCATTAATGTTTTTTTCTTCTGTTTGCTGTTTCTATGGAGTTTTGTAACTCACATTGCAGTATTTATTTCCAGCTGCAGCTATTACTGGAGTGAGAAGTAGTATAATACAAATGCTTTTATAACTTCACAAGAAACAATTTTTAAATATGTTTATTGTAAAGCATCAAATATAGTAATTAATTAGAACAATTTATCCTTCATTATTCAATCGCTTTCATTTATACAGTGCCAAGTTAAGTCATGACATTTACATGCAGATCAGGTCTAGACTAAACTCTTTAATTATGAATTAATTTATGAATAAACAGATTTTCAAGAGTCTGCCATGAGCAAATACAAAAATAGTTTCTGATAGTGTAGACAAATATTCATGTCTTCTTTTGCATCCTGTTGATCAGTAAATGAATTCCCATTTTCCTTTATTCTCCCACAGTAAATCTTTAAGTGACTCTTCTTGCACTGTTCTTTTACTACTTCTTCATTTCCAAATGTCACTAAATGTGTGACTTGCATATCTGCTCAAGTCAAATCTGAACCAATTCTCACTATGTCTGCATGTGAAACAGAATAAGGCGGTTGACCATCTAAAAGATTGACCTCTACATAAATTCTCTATGAATGTCCTTTAGATCCTCTTCTGCCTCAGCCATATGGAAAACTGTTTAAGGGTAAGGGTCAAGAAAATATCAACATGTTTTTACCCAACACAAGCTCACCACGGTCAGTATTTCCTTCCTTGGGAGTGCACAAATCCCTGAGCATTTAGATGTATGTAACCAGAGTTTGAAACTTCTAAATGATACTGCTTTTGTTACTTGAGTTTCGTCACATTGTTTTTGTTTGTTTTTACTCTTTTGCACAAGCTTTAAATGAGTAGTTGGCATCTTTTGTCAAAGGTTTAGCTAATAATTATGTGGTGTCAATTCATTTGGTTTCTCTATCAACACAAGTATGATGTGATCTGTAAGAACAAACCTGGCTGGAGAATGTGTGCAGCTGTAGGTAAACTCTGACCCAATCTTACAAACATTTTGGAGAAAAGAAGGCAAATAATTAGCAGTGCACATAATGAGGTGGTGACTTAGAACCTCTTTATGTTTAATGTCCCTATCTATCAAAAGTTAGAGATTGACAGTGTCATAAACATTTAAAACAGCAGTTTTAAGTCATTTATGTTGTGAACTTGGCTTCATGTCTCAGATGTAATCATTGGCTTAATAAACAAAGTATTTTTAGTTGTTTTTTAAAAAAATGTTTTAACCCCCAGTAGGCAACAAAACTACTTACTTACTTAGTTTTAGCAGCAAACAAAAAACTGTTATAAATTCGCTTGGGCCAGGCAGGCCCAAGCGAATAGTGAGGGTCTGCTGGGAACGTCTGGCTGAGGACCCTGTGAAAATGGTCTTCAACTCCCACCTCCGGAGGAGCGTCAACCACATCCCGGAGGTAGTGGGGAGCATGGAATCTGAGTGGGCCATGTTCCGCGCTGCCATTGTCGAGGCGGCTGCTCGAAGCTGTGGTAGCAAGGTCGCTGGTGCTAGTCGTGGCGGTAACCCCAGGACCCGCTGGTGGACACCAGAGGTGAAAGGGGCCGTCAAGCTGAAGAAGGAGACTTACAGGTCATGGCTGGCCTGTGGGACTCCCGAGGCAGCAGACAGCTACCGGCAGGCCAAGCGATCTGCGGCTCGG
>KV751315.1:17384731-17406303 GCA_001698575.1 Mola mola | reverse complement strand
GGGAGAGGAGCGTCTGGATCTCCCTGCTCAGGCTGTTGCCCCCGCGACCCGGACCCGGTTAAGCGGCAGAAAACGAAACGAAACAAAACAAAAAACTGTTAGGTTTGAGCAATAGGAATAATTGGTTTGGTTTAGGAAAAGATCATGGTTTGGACTTTACTAATTGGTCATCACTGAATTTAAGGGTTGGTACACAACAACCCCATGTCAAGAATTAGCCATGTCATCTTACATTGTGTACATCGGTGCAAACATAGCACAGTATTACAGCGCTACAATGTCGGCAGACTTCCAAATAATGCATACGTGCTGTGCTTGCGTGGGAGTCTGTATATAAGGAAACTTCAAAGGCTCAAGGGCCTTTACCTTTTTGTCAATTTCGCCACCATTGTGAGGGATCTCTTTAATTGCCTGACCTGACACTGAGTCAGCATGTTAAAATGGCTGAAATGAATGCAGAAATACAAGGCTGATGGTGCAGGGACACACCCAAAAGGCAAGATCTACAGACATTCCCAACAGCCAATTAATGGCCTGGTGTGTACTGACCTTTAATTTCAGTTGAGACGCAGATGGTCACAGAAAACAGTCATCTCTGTTTGAAGGGTTTCCCAGTGTGTATCATCCACACAACTCTTGACATGGGACTTAAAGCATGGTGCTGGGTGTAATAACATCTGAGGGAATCTCAATATCATTCCCCCTGCAGCCAAGGGGAGAAGGACAGATTGTGTGATAACTACCTCATGAAATTATCATGAGCTATTGTAGAAATCCAAGATGAGATCAGATTTCTCAACTAATATAACATCTGTAACATCTACTCGTATAACAATTTTCTTTCTCATATACTTTTTGTTTTTGTAAACGAGCAAAGCTTGGACCTGAAGTTATTGACAGCTCTCGTACAATCATTACACTTCATGGTGAATTCTAATGATAAAGCCAACAAAACTCAATTTAGGAGCTAATGTTCACTGATTGAAATGTAGTATTTCAGTGAGGAATGTCATTGACTGATTCTGAAGCACTTTGACTTTGATTGCAGTAAATATGAGTACTGCAGGGAAATTAAAGGACTGCATGGATAGAAGGAATGAATTAATGTGTGTTCCAAGTCGTCACTCAAAACGGCCTTGATTTTTGTGACAGAAAAATTCATTTCTCCATCTTCCTCTCAGTTGTTGCTATGAGTAGCCATACAGAACTATTGATCAGCAGGCTCATTTCTATTCACCACCATTCATATGGTGCTTTGCATAGACAGATGGTAGAATATGAGACTGGTTCACAATAGGGTTTCATTGTTAAAATCTGATGCATTTTTGCATATGCCAATTTCTTCTTTTCTGCAAATGTACTAAGAATAGATCCTACTTACTAGTTTATAAGTGAGACCCCAGGAACCTTTGGAATTTACACCACATGCAGTTTTCTTGTTGGCATGTGCACTTTGAACCTGTCATGTCACTGGGGGTAGAGTGGTTGGTGTTCAGTTGCTCTCAGAAACACAAAAAGCTTGTGTCACTCACAGCTTTATCTGCAGTGAGTCTCCCTTTCACCAGTGAATCTTCCAATGACTTCCTGCAATGCCTGCCACATGCTTTTTACTATTAGAACCATGTCATCGTCTCAGGCCTCCCAATTTTGCGCCTGTCATGTCTACTTAGTTGGGGTAGGAATCATGACTAATTTCATGTCACTCTTTTTTTTTTTTTTATAGATCGATGTTAAACGGGTTAAAGGGATTTTGAGACATGTAGAAATATGCCCAAACACATCTTTTCACATTCTTTTCTCGCACATGTACCCACCAGCTCATATCAGGGGTTTTTTGAAATGAGTCTTTCTTCATTCAAGAAATCTTTATGACTGTTCTCTAAATCAGTAAACTGTTTAAATTGCTTACTTGCATTGATCACTCAGAAAAAGTGCATAAAATTATATTAATAGATGCTGGTATTTCTTTGTTTGATGTGATTTTTCCATCACACAACAAAGTGGAGCTGTTCCTATTCCAATACCAGTATATACTGGAAATAGTCCAGATACCACCGACAATGCCAAGTATCAGTATCCTACACCTTTTTGCTGTATAG
Organism: Mola mola; assembly: GCA_001698575.1. NCBI lineage: Eukaryota > Metazoa > Chordata > Actinopteri > Tetraodontiformes > Molidae > Mola > Mola mola. The sequence goes on along the minus strand of KV751315.1, from coordinate 17,404,204 downwards.
GAGCAGTGACAAAGATAACTGACAGGATTGTTAAGTTCATTGACTTGAATGATTAGGCGGTCAGTCGACGAGTACATGGGATTTCGCTGCTTAATTGAGCGTTTGGTACCACGTTACTTTTGGCCAGGTTGCAGGTGCATCTCTGATACTGTTCACATAAAACGTTTCAGAAAGAGAACACGTTTCATGTAGGCTGAAAGATGTGCAGGCAATCGGATTTACTACTCACATTTGGAACTCCAATGTGCGTTCCATGTCTTGGCTGAGTTTAGTTGCACACTTGGTGGGCACAATGTCACCATCAACAATTACCCTTCAAAGTGCACTACCTTAAGCTAAGGAGTTTCGTGGGACACATACTGGCACGTTAATAGCTGAAAAAAATGAAGGGATGCTTATAAAGTGGAACATCCCAAAGTCCAACATTCACGAAAAAAAGTCATGGAAAATATATATATATAAACACACTGGTATCGGCAGTTACACCAGGTATTGGACTAAGTATCGAGACTGAAAAAAAAAGGTATTGAAACATCTCTACAACAAAGGTTTGTAACATTTACGTGTCCAGACCAGGGCTGAAAAAGAAGAAACATTGCATTTTTTTGTTTTGTGGTTCTGGTTCAACATTTTAAAAGTGAGTTATGGGCAGTTAACACTGGAACATGATGGTAGAAACAGGAAGAAAATGAAGCATCTTGCACAGTAATGACTCAGGAATTTAGAATAGCTGTCATCATTGATAAATTTAAGTCAACTAATGAACTAATAAACTAGTGTATGAGTAGGATACAAGCACAACAGTTTTATTCAGTTAAAATATTGTTTTGCTGATATTTGTACACATTGCCATGGTTACTACCTGAAGAGATTTCAAGATAAGCAGATGGTTTTAATAGCAGTTTAGTAGTTTAGTTTAGTAGTAGTCACATGTATCATCACAAAATATTGATTGTTGGTTTGTATGCTTTCACATGTGAGCTGCTTGAGGGTCCCTGTTATATCCTCCTCCGGACTGCAAACCAAAGTCCCTATCCCTGTGGAAATATCATAACCTCGAGATTTAGATTTTCTATGATTTTTCAACATATTTTCTGTCAGCTATTTGGTTTTAGTCAATTTTAGAAAGAGAAGCTCTGTGAAGCTGTCAAGTCTCACAACTGCCATACATGCCCTACATACAAGTTGCAAAATATTTTCCAACATTGTTTACTGTATCATAAATCTGTCGCAACAAATGTTAAAGTTTATTCAGGACAAGAAGAAAAAGTTTTAATTGCACGGTGAGGGAATACCTTTTGTGCGGCAGCTTTTGGCTCCTATCATTGATTTTTAAACATCTTGTTTTTATTAAGTTCACATTATATATCTAATAGTTATGCTGAGCCATAAAATTGTCAGACATTTTTTATCCTTATTTATATATACAACATTTGTACTTCACTTAACAATAATTTACTCTTTTGGTTATTACATTATTGATTTTTTAAAATGTCATTTCATATTTTGTATACCTGCGGACCACATTCATGTTCCATTTTGGATTAGATCACAGCTTTTTCTTGTTCCAAACTATCTGTGCTGTTTTGGCTATAGAAATACCACTATCAGTTGATCTCTAGATTGGACAGTTATTTCAAACATCCTGACTGATTGTTTCAAGATTTTTGTAATCAGACTCAGCTGAGTTTAGGCATTTCTCCATTAAGTCAACTGACTGATTTTATAACTGCCAAGTAGCAGCTGATTTGTCATTTCCCTCTCCGGCTAGTCCTTCTATAGTGCCATCTGGTCTGAATTTAACCTTCTAAATCCTCACTCATCAGTTGAAAGAAAGGCTCCTGGAAACATAGCTGTGGAGGTCCATCTATGGAAAAACTTGTTTTTCCAAACCTGTCAGTCACCTTCACATGCCGTTTTACAGCTTCATCTTCTGAAGCACGTGCTTCCACACACATGTACATGCTGTCTTACCAACCCATACGAGATTTGAGAATTTTAAACTATAAACTAAGTCTTGAATGTTTAATTTGTCAAAGTTAGGTGTTGTCATTATGTTGTTTGTTAATGGACTCAGCAACTCAGTTTTATAATAAATACTTGTGGTCAGCCAAATCTCCTAATTTTAAATGTTGCTTCCAGGAGAATTCCTTTCAACACATTTCACTTTTTTCCACCCATATTTGTTTTTCATGGTGTATTTCTGTAAGTCCCTCATCAATCAACTGTATTTGGGTTAAATCCCGTTTCTTTGTCATACATCATACTACATGCCGAGCTTGGTGATTATAACGATTGGCTTTTTCATTTTTCTGTCAAGGCAGACCACCTGCTTGGTACTTTAAATAATACTGAATACACCGTGTAGTAGAAGTTGGCACAAAGAACAGAATTTGACAAACTACTGCAGAGCTCAGTAGAATTGTGTGAGCCAGAACTTGTTGATAAAGATAGAGTTGAGTTTGGATTAGTGTGTGGAGGGCTCTCCAGTAAGGGAAACACTGCTCGCTCTGTGTGTTCCAAGCTGAGAAGGCAGAGGTTGGCTGCTCTATCCTCTAAGCATGTTTAATAAATGAGAGTGTGCTTGTTAAATTAATGAAGGGTGAAATAAGTTTTTCGCAACTCCATTGATAGACACATTTTTTTTATACTTAAAACAAAAACATACATGCAAATTGTTGTTGTAACATGACTGGGGCAACAGTGTTTTGTTTTTGTTTTTTTTATCTCAAATAGTACGATTAATAGGACGTCTAAATATGTAAAACCTTTTAAAAAAAGGCTACCAAGTGTGCAGATCCATTCTCCCCTGTTAAATGAATGTGTTACCTTTTATTTGTTAACTGTAGTAACTAGTACATTTTATGTAAGAAGAAACCAAAAAGATCTGTTGAATGGAGTAAATTGCTAATATGGTGCCATGCCCTCTCTGAAATTAAGTTGCTCTAAGGAACCATGCTAATTTAATAGCAAATACACAGGTTGGCAGTATGGTAATGTAATTGATGTATTACTTAAAGAGATCAATGAGAAATTCAGACAAATCAAGCTATTTATTTAGATCTTTTAAACCTTATTACCTGATTATTTTTACTTCAGTGCATTTTAAAAATACTGTTGGAAGTAAAATCACTGCAGTGAAAATATACACCGAAAATTAAAAGGTGACTCCATAAGAAAATGATTTGTTTCCTTTATTGTCAAAGCTAGGGAAAATATATCAAGCAAAGAAAAAAAAAACAGTTGTTTTGTTGGCTTGCAGGACTTATTGTAGGACAATCAGTAAAATAAATATATTTCACTAAAAGTTTGAAAAATCACCTCAACAGCAGTAATTTTGCTGAAAAAATAAGTTACAAAAGTACAATCAGTATGTGAAATAACCATTTTGAATTTACTGCAGTAAAATAGCTTAAAAACGAGATAATGACCCATTATACCAGAATTTTGTGGAGTTTTCTGGTAATAGTTTGCCTTGTCCTTTTTCTATTTTTTTTAACGGCCTACCTACAACTGAGTCTGACATTGTAATTTTAGCATTCAATTATTGTAAATGGGATGAAAGAGCAAGAAAGCAATGATAAATGTAGGCATATGTAATTCTAGAAAATTAAATAGCAAAAAAATCCAAGCTGCCCCATTTCTGACCCAACCTCTGAATAGATGCACCATGAAGTCATTGTTGGCACTCACACACTTCACTGCCCAAAGCAACGTATTTTGCTTCAGAACTTGAACATGAATGCACCAAGGAATCCCTGTCAGATTCTGACACAAACAGCAAGCTGAAACTGTGAACCTATGATCACCTAAATGTGCCATCCTTCTTTTTTTATTACATTCATGTATTAGTAAAATCATTTAACTCTAAGCGTGACTGATAGCCTTCCAAAATTTACTTGGCAACTGGAAATCAATTGACAGTTGGAAAGTAATTGACACTTGGTAGGTGTTAATCGAAGCCCCTGCTGCTCTGGTCATTTAATTGCCTTCAAATGATGCCTAACAGTTGGCAGTACCTCTTGACTGTCCCTCAATAATAAGCACTAATCCAACATTGTTTTAAATTGATTCAATAAATGCCAACACATGAACCGTGAAACATGCTAATCTACCAAATTCAATAGGTCAACCTACGAGGTAATTAACAGTTAAAACTGCATAACTTGCAACTTAACTTGGTCTGAGGCCAATCTTGACTCTCAGTTTATAAACAAATCCTGCTTATAGAAAATTATATTCTTGTTGTCTTCCTTTATATAAGAAATGTCCACACTGGTGAAGAAATATTTGGTTATTTGAACCACTTTTTGTGGCTCTTCAGAGGCACAGCAGTTTGACATTGACGTCATGAATGTGACAGCGAAGTTCTGCAATATGTTGCTAATGAACTAACTAACTACTGCTTCTCCTTCTCTCTTGTTTTCCCCTTTTTCCTCTCCTTTGCATATGGAGGAATTAAGCCTTTCAGCCTCAAAGTCCTTCTGTCGGACATCTTTCAGCCAAAAATCCTAGAGCTTTCTGCCAGAAGGTCCGTTCTGTCCAAGAGCCCACTTTGTCAGCAATTATTCAGCTATTATAAAGGGCCGGAAAGCCCAAAAAACAGAGGTTTTTATTTAAACTTTTCAATTGGAGTTTGGTTTGGTTTATGCATCAAAAGTACTTGGTCACATTAAGGAATCACAGTAATGGTTTAAAATAGACCCTTTCACACCCCTTAAAATGTGTACCTTTCTGGAAGAAAGCTTTCAAGTCTTGTTTCTTCCATGTGCGCTTTGTTTTCCGCCTTCACCCTATTCTGTGTCACCCACTCTTCTTCTGTTATATGCTTCCAGTTTATTAAAAACGTTAAAGTAATGTTTAAACTTTTGCAGTGGAGCATGCACCATGCTGCAGAGCTGACCATAGTCGATCATATATTTTTTAAGAAAAGTTTAACAAAAATATAAAATATAAGTCAGAGTATTCTTAATTAGCACTTTCACACCGACACGGTTCTCGTTCCATTGGAGGGTATTACTTAATGCGCAACGCAGGCACAGAGTCATGTCTGTGTGAAAGCGCTAAATGTTGAAAAATGTGGTATAAATATTTAGAGATGCAGTGATTACAATTTTCTTGGCACATTCTGATTGCTGTTTTTTTGTGTGTGTGACCTGCCAATACAGATTTTTATCTTTTTTTTTTTTTTTTTTAAAAACTATTATTTGTAGTATATCCAAGCAAAAATCAACTTCTTTTAAATTAAAAAAAGTGTTTTCATTAAAGAAAATAGTCAGTTGACTAAAACAACTCTTAAAATAAAGTGCGATTGGACCCGAAAGAAAGAATAGGCATGTTAGGTGCTATGTTGGTGTATTGCTGCCCTCTTCTGTTTTAGCTGCCTTATTGCACCCGCTCGATATCAGCTGGTTTGGAGTGAAGGTTTAGGCGGGTCAAGCTAAAAAAAAACAGCCATTTCCGGTTACAGACTGGTCAATCAATGCATCTCTAATCGATATTAAATTTTAGTTACCCATGCATTATTTGAGTAAAATTTTACTGCTTTAATTGGTTTAGGCAGAATTTTATATATTCATGTGTTAAATAGTCACTGTTGGATAGTTCAGTTTAAAAAAATCTATCGTTTTATAAGATCATATCTAAATTTTTAAAGTAATCAGTAACTGCATCAGTCAATACAAAACATGTAGTGGAAATAAAGTAGAAAATAGGTTACAATGAAAACTCTCAGCAAAATAACCAGCACCTTAACTTTATTACTTGAGTGAATGGGCTTAGTTACTTTCCACCAATGGCTTTATTGATAGTGACACACTTAGAAAATCAAAAAAATTGGATATCTGGGGTTAAAATTACAACTGAAATAGAATAATTTGATTCCATTTCCTTCAAATTTGCAAAATGTGCCGTTATTATGAACAACAGCTTGTTTTTAATTTAGAAAAAGGTTAGTCTTTCCAGAGAAGTTGTTTATGGCCATCTGGCACTGAAGTTGAAGTGAACTGATCCGAGGCCTGTGATAAAACTCAACCAAGTCAAACCAAAAGCTCTCCGGATAACTGCAGGTACTCAGACAGTTCTTTGAAGGCGCTCCCAGGTGCAGCGGAGAGAGACACAACCTCCTGAGCCCAAACAGCACAGTGAGGGGAGGGCCAAACTGCCATGAGCCGCAACTTCAGGTTTCCTCATCTGGAAAAGCCACTGTAGCAGACCACGAGGGAAACAGGAGAAAGGATTATGCACATATACTATCTTGTCAGTCTGTCAGTGGTGTCCTTTCAAGCATCAAGCCAGCACTGTCCCTCCTGTGAAACCTCTTACATCGTTGTTTCAGAAAATACCCGTTAATCCATCAAAGATCTAAATAAAAGTGCAGAAATATCACCAGTTAAATGTACTCAAGTGTCCAAAATGAGAGTTAGTATCACCAGAACAAGCCCTTTCACAGTGAGTACTCAGTTACAGCATTCTAAGATGATTCTAAGACACAAAGCAGACAAATCAACATCAAATCTAGTGTGAGATAAATCAGCATAGATGAAAGGAAACCTGTTAAAATTAGGGTTATGATATCATGGATATAAACTGTGACTAAAATGGTGATGATAAAGAGCTTGGTCATGTGGAGCAAACAGCCATCACCTGAAACTCATTATTAGCAGAACCAAAGAACTTCTGATGGTCTAAAATGCTTCAAATATGGATGCTGATACAAAGAAACTCTAAATTCCAAAAATGTGGAATCTTTTACACACGTACTCAAGCTGAGAGCACAAACAAATTATAGAAGTGGACATCCAAGATTAGTGTCATCATTTCAGCATTTGCCAAAATGTGAAATGTGTTCGCAGTCTCCCTCTCTGCTCCTGAGTTATACTGTTGAATAATGGCCAGAAAAGTATCCCAGCAGAACAATCAATCACAATCACTCCCCCTCCATTTCTTAAAAATACATTAAATGAATACATATCTTTCCACCCCCTTTCATTTGTTCTGTAATCTGCAGCTGATGAAAAACAAATAAAAATTAAAGATGTGTGATTAGCATTCTGAGTTACAAGCACCCGTGAGGAGCTCATTACACAATGAGAAGGCTGATTTTCACTTTTGGTCGACTTAGCCCCCGCCGTGTGAACCGGCTCAACAGCACCGAGCGTGACCCGTGTTTTAAAGCGTGAAGAACTGCAGCCAGGACTGTGCGGCCGACGTATGAATAATTTAAGGAGAGTCCTCTGTGTCAAGGAGAATCCTCTGTGTCTTTGAAACACCGCAGTGCCTTTACAAGATGCCCAGGTCCAGTTTTACAAGAGTCATTGTAGCATTCAGGCTTGACCTTTGCCCCAATTTTTCATTCTCAGCCTCTGTTTCCCCCCACCCTCTTGACAAGTTTTAACAAGCAGCGGGTCCTTGACCCTTGTGAACCGCGTGGCCAGAAGCTGATTATTTGTGACAACAGCCTGGAGGGAGGTCTAATGCAACTGATGTTGCATCTCGGTGTGCTTCGTGGCTCGCTGCCCGTTCTTCATCACTAAAAGGCTGCCTCTCGCAACTGTAAATCCTCAAGGCTGTCGGACTGAACAGTCCTATTGTCTTTTAATGTTTTCGACGCTGTAGAAGGCCATAAATTATGCATGAAGTTCAGTTGTCCACCTCCTGAGGGGCTGTAGCTGCGTAATCTGTTTGTGATGCAGCCATTTGGAAGCTGTTTTGAAGCTGGTGGGTACGGAAAAGAGACATGAGGAGGATCTACAAATATCAGACAGGTACACAATCTCCAGCTAAACCCTCCCCCTCCTCCTGCAAATGTACTTAGCAGCTGTTTCTGTGGAAGGCTGTGTGGAAAAACAAGCTGAGACAGCTGGGCGGAGAGCTGTGGGAGGATATTCTTTTTTTTTTTTGGTCTTTCTGACAGAGAAAAGCTCTTTTTTTTAATCTTTCTCATTAAACCGTTCATCCTGAAGTACGCACAATCCTTTACACGCAGGAATGAGCTTTTCCAAGAGACCAATATTTTTTCCTGTTTGTCACAAAACATACGTAAAATTCCTCGTCCTTTGTCTAACCTTATTTTTTAGTCTTTTATTCAACTGGTGTGTGCGCCCACGGTTGTGTTGCAAGAAACTGCGCTAAAAGTAGTGATTTGTGTTGATGTGTTTGTGTTTTGTATGTGTCAGACTGGGTGGTTATGGTGCAGAACGGTTGAACCATGCAGTGGGATAATGTCAACACAAGTGTCTTAGAGGAAACAGAGAAAAACGGATGCCGGGTTACATCAGTGAATTCCGAATGGTGTCCATCTGTGATAGTTACTTCCAGCTTTGACAGCACCAGCCAATAAACCAGTTTCTGAGATTTGTTTATGCAGTACGGAGTGAACGTTTATTACAACCAGAACATGCAGACTCACTCAAAAACAGGATAATGTGAGCTCATTACAGATGAGAGAGGGAGCAGGAAGGAAGAAGGAAAAGGGCTGTAACATCTGTTAAAGTTGCTTTTTCCACAGCAGTTCTGGTCAGTGTTTGTTTACTACAGTTTGAATCTCCACTGGCATAAAAATACTTCTCTTCTGTGTTCTCTGTCTCATTCCAGAGCGTTATTACTGGGACTCCAAGCTACGTGTCCCCACAGCGGACTTCGAGGAAGTCCTCCGCGATGACAAAGCGGCGCTCGACTGGCTCCTGGCGCTGCGTCGTGTTGGCATCGTGTACCTGAAGGGGGCTCCGACGGAGCGAGGCCAAGTGGCCAGACTCGCAGAGAGGATTGGCTATCTCCGGCTGACATTCTACGGGTAAGACGCTGTGACGTTCATTCTTTTTGCTGCACTCATGCTCAGCCAAACCACTGTTTAATAACCGACTCCCCCCATTAATTTTGAGAGGGAGTGCTAAGAGACCCTTTATTTATCCCTTTTCCAGGGAATCAGGGGGAAAAAGCAGCTAAGTTGAAGATGTCGGAAGATGTTGGACTCTCACTTTACAACTTACAATGTTTTTTTAAAATGTGTCCACCAGTCAAATCTCTGCTGCTTTGATTCATTGTGGTTGCGTGGAAATGCTCAGAGAAGGTCCATTGGTCCTTCATCACTTTGACTTACTGTGACACCGAGTATTTGAGGACAGAACTGAGGAAAACAACCTTAAAGGATTCTAGCTTTTCTGAGCCAGAGGAATTACCTGGTGCACTCAGTCAGAACAGAGGTCTGGAGCGTAAAGCTGCCAGTGGATGAGCTCATCCGCTGGCAGCGGAAGTGAAGAGAGTGCAGACTAACACTGACGGGCTGCTGTCACACAAACAAGGCTGTCTCAGGTGTGGGGCATCCAGACGAGCCAAGCAAACAGAACATGGAAGATAACTTTATCCATTAGGATTCGACTCCTGCTGTATCTCCATGAACTATCTACTTCAGAGGCTTGGGTCTGCACATTTCTCTAAAGCTGCCCAGTTTGCCCTCAGGGATCCTTGCAAAAGTTCATCTCATCTTTGCTTTTTCTCCACAAGGCCCAATTGTTGCTGCTTATCCTCTAAAGCCAAAGTTAAATAATTAATCTGGAGTTTATTAATGATATTATCTTTGTCCTCAGGCACACATGGCAGGTCCAGGACAAACACATGGCAAACAACGTAGCTTACACATCAGAAATGCTGAACGTCCACACGGACTATCCTGCGTTACACTTTGCTCCTGGAGTAAGTATCACTTCAGTTGGTTTTCAATGCTGCCATTGGCTCTCACGTCACTCTCATGTCGTTGTAAAAATGAGCTTTTGTGTCACACTAGGTGCAGTTTCTCCACTGCATCATGCAGGCTGCGGAAGGAGGGGAGAGCCAGGTGGTGGATGGTTTCCACATGGCCGAGCAGCTGCAGAGAGAGGACCCCGAGGCCTTCCGGATGCTCACTTCGCTGCGGGTCGACTACACCGACAAAGGGACGGACTACTGCGACTTCAATCTGCAGTCCAAGACATTCACCATCAAGTGAGTGGAGGCGAGCGCAGCTGTCTGATTCAGTTGAATTGAATGCATTTAAAACCACAGAGAGGACGCAGTGGTACATATGGTACAGCTCACCTGTGTTTCGTGTTGAAGTGAGACATTGCCATCTGCTGGTCATGATCAAGTATTGTCTGTATCATATGGAAAAGCATCAGAAGTGTTTCAGCTGCTTAATCATCATCATAGTGTCGCAATGAGAAGTGCATCCACCACATTTGAGTAAAAAGTGCATGTGTCCATATACTTTTGGCCATGCATGGTTAAAACAAATTGCAGTATCAGTTACAAAGATGGTATATAATCAGTTTTACTCATTAAATACTTGAAATACTGCAAATCATCACTGTGGGAAAATCTGAAAAAAGAGACATTCAAAGATCAACTCAATCAACAGAAAATAATCAGCTACAATTTATTATTCAAGTTTTTTTATTTTCAACAAGTTTGGGATAATTTTTCAGATTTCATATACTCTATATACTAAATTTATCTTAATCAACGATAAAATAAATAAATACTGCAGTCCTACCTGTGTATGTTTACTTCATTTATTTCCTGTGTCAATTACAAGTCATTTGTCGATCTCCTAATCAATTGTTTAGGCTCTGATAACTCATGGTTACATCAGTCCTCCCTCCTCCCCTCTGAGCAGCGTTGATGCTGAGGGTCGAGTCCAGAAGATAAGCTTCAACAATGCCACCAGAGACTCGATCCTGGACCTGCCCTTGCACCAGGTCCAGCCCTTCTACAGAGCCCTGAAGGCGTACCTGGACATCATGGACCGGCCACAGAACGTGTTCACCTACAGAATGGAGCCAGGTCAGTGTGCAGAACGTTAAGAGGTGTAACAGCACGTATCCATCCGCGATCCAGTTCGACACGTAGCGAAGAAACACACGGTCAACACGTCCATGTGACAAGGTCACAAAGACAACAGCGTCAGTCGCCACCATCACTGTACTGTAGCCTCTCAGTAATCACAGCGGAGGCTGAAATAGAGTAATGGTGGGGCAGGCAGGCTGGAGCCATTAGCAGTGAGACGTGGCGAGTGGAGCGGGACACAGGGTTCAGGCTCCCAACTTACACGTCAGTCCTGATGACGTGTCCTTGAACTCGTCAGAGGGTTTCATTTGTTACAAACAAACCTGCTGGTACCTGTCGTACGTTCATCCACATGGTGAAGTTCTTTGCAGTGACAGAAAGGGATTTAAAGTGTGTTCTGAGCCTTTTTACACCTTTAAAACCCTTTCATCAGCTTTCATGTGAGATTCAAAGACAAAGATGCACACGAGAGCTCACTAAAAGTGTCACTGATCACATGTGTGTCGCTGTTTATAGAAGTTGTTCAGGATGCAGCAATGCATCGGCTCACATTTGATATTGGAGGGTATTGAAAGTATCCCCTTCAAATGAATCAAATCAAATTTTATTTGTATAGCCCGAAATCACAATTTACACATTATCTCACTGGGCTTTGACAAACACTACAGATGTGACATCCTCTGCCCTTAGACCCTCGAACCGGGTGAGGAAAAACTTAAAAAACCCTAAACAGGGAAAATAAGAAACCTCAGGAAGAGCCACAGAGGAGGGACGGACAGACATGCAATAAATGTCACTTGTACAGAACACAAAAACATGATAACAGCAGTTCATTTAGAATGCATAAAACATCCATGAGTCCCAGAGTCTGTGGATTCTATGAGTCCGGATGTATGGAAAGTCTAGTGATCCAGACGCAGGTGGACTCTGTTGGTCCAGGAGTCATTGTACTCCATGTAGGAAGATCTGGGTGTTGCTGAGTCCAAGAGTATGTAGAATCTGTAAATCCAGGGATATGTGAAGTGTAGTGGTCCAGAAGCAGGTGTAGTCTATTGATCCAGAAGCCATTGTGATCTGTGGGTCCCGATTTGCACTTGAAAATCCAGCCTAGGATCCAAGTCACAGGATCCAAGTCACAGGATCTCCTTTCCTAATGTGGCCAGGGGGCATCAGGCAGGACCACAGCAGCACCTCCCACCGCGACCTAGAAAAACCTGCAGGATGGTAAAGCACAACGACTCCGGGGAAGAAGTAAAGTTAGTGTAAGGATATGGACATTTACAGGAGCAGAGAAGGAGTCGGAGTCAGAGGGGGGAGAGAAGAAAGCTCAGTGAATCATGGAGTGTTCCCCCAGCAACCTAAGCCTATAGCAGCATAACTAAGGGCTAGATAGGCCAGCCTTAACTATAAGCTTTATCAAAAAGGAAGGTTTTAAGCCTACTCTTAAAATCAGAGAGTGTGTCTGCCTCCCGTACCAAGACTGGAAGATAGTTCCACAGGAGAGGAGCTTGATAGCTGAAAGCTCTGCCTCCCATTCTACTTTTGGAAATTCTTGGGATCACCAATAACCCTGCATCCTGGGAGCGTAAGGTTCTGGATGGGCGATAGGGTACTATGAGCTGTTCAAGATAAGATGGTGACTGACCATGAATAGCTTTGTAGGTGAGAACAAGGATTTTAAATTCTATTCTAAATTTAACGGGGAGCCAGTGCAGAGAAGCCAGTATGGGGGAAATATGGTCTCTGATATTAGTTCTAGTCAGTACACGCGCTGCTGCATTTTGGATTAACTGAAGAGTTTTTAAAATTTTGTTAGGGCAACCTGAAAATAAAGAATTACAGTAGTCCAGCCTGGAAGTAACAAACGCATGAACTAGTTTTTCTGCATCTTGTTGAGACAGGATGTGCCGGATTTTAGCAATGTTACGGAGGTGAAAGAAGGCGGTCCTTGAAATCTGTTTAACATGTGATTTAAAAGACAGCTCCTGGTCAAAGATAACACCCAGGTTTCTGACAGTGGTGCTGGAGGCCAAGGCAATGCCATCCAGATTAACTATGTTGCTGGATAATGAGTCTCTAATGTGTTTGGGGCCCAGCACAATGACTTCAGTTTTGTCAGAGTTTAACATTAAAAAGTTATGAAACATCCAGTTTTTAATGTCCTTAAGACATGACTGTAGATTAGCTAACTGATGGGTTTCATCTGGCTTCATTGATAAGTATAGTTGTGTGTCATCTGCATAACAGTGAAAATGTATGGAGTGCTTTCTAATAATTTTACCTACAGGAAGCATATATAGAGTAAATAGTAATGGTCCAAGCACAGAACCTTGTGGGACTCCATGACTAACCTTGTCATATCTTGATGATTCATCATTAACATGAACAAAATTATATCTATCAGATAGGTAGGACTTAAACCATCTTAGAGCAGATCCTTTAATGCCAATTTGGTGTTCCATCCTCTGTAGTAAGATGTGATGATCGATAGTGTCAAAAGCTGCACTAAGATCTAATAAGACTAGTATAGAGATAAGTCCCGCATCAGATGCAGTGAGGAGGTCATTTGTAACTTTTACCAATGCCGTTTCTGTGCTGTGATGCTTTCTAAAACCTGACTGAAACTCTTCAAATAGACTATTATACTGAAGAAAGCCACATAGTTGTTTCGCTACTGCTTTCTCTAGAATCTTTGAAAGAAAGGGGAGGTTGGATATTGGTCTATAGTTGGCTAAAACTTCTGGGTCTAGGGTAGGTTTTTTTAGGAGCGGTTTAATTACAGCTACTTTAAATGACTGGGGCACATAACCTGTTACAAGGGATAGATTGATAATGTTTAGTAGTGGATTTCTAATTAGGGGTAAAACCTCTTTGAGCAACCTAGTAGGTATGGGGTCTAGTATACAGGTTGATGATTTAGATGAAGATAATGTTGTCGTTAGTTCCTTAAGGTCAATTGGATGGAAGCTTTCCAAACACACATCAGGACTAATAACAGCCTCTATAATTCCTGTTGCTGAACTGGAATCTGTGGAGTGTAGGATATTTTCTCTGATAAGTCTAATTTTATTATTGAAGAAGTTCATAAAATCATTACAGGTGAGGGCTCTAGGAATGCATGGTTCAATAGAATGATGGCTCTCAGTCAGCCTGGCTACAGTGCTGAAAAGGATCCTGGGCTTATTCTTGTTTTCTTCTATCAACGCTGAATAGTAGTCTTTTCTTGCTCGGCGAAGGGCCTTCCTGTATACTTTAAGGCTATCCTGCCAGGCCATGTGTGGCTCTTCCAGTTTAGTGGAACGCCATTTCTTTTCAAGTTTATGAGTTTTCTGTTTTAACTTGCGAGTGTTAAGATTATACCACGGAGCTAGTCTCTTTACTGGTTTTGTTTTCTTTTTAACTGGGGCAATGGAATCGAGTGAAGCACGTAGAGAGCCGGCAGTGAAATCGGCAAGGTGATCAAGCTGGGAGGGGCTAAATTTAAGATATGACTCCTCTGTTATTTTGGGATATGGCACTGAATGCAGAGGGAATAATTTTTTTAAATTTTCAACAGTGTCCTCAGATATGCATCTGCTATAATAACTAGTGACTCTTGGTTTATAGTTGATGAGCAGAAATTCAAATGTTAGAAGAGAATGATCTGATAAAAGCAGATTTTGCGCAGAGACATTTAAATGCTCAATTTCAATGCCATATGTCAGAACAAGATCAAGGGTGTGATTAAAAGTGTGTGTTGATTCTTGTACACACTGACAGAAGCCGAATGAATCTAATAGTGAGAGAAATGCCGTACCAAGGCTGTCGTTTTCAATGTCTACATGGATATTAAAGTCACCTACAATAATGACTTTATCTGTTTTGAGGACCAAAGCTGAGAGAAACTCTGAAAATTCAGATAAAAATTCAGTGTAGGGTCCAGGTGCTCGATACACTATAACAAACATAATTGGAGTTTTCATGGTTGGATCGGAAATGCTAAGAATGAGATTTTCAAATGAACTAAATTTTTGTTTGGGCTTAGGGTTTATTAATAGGGCAGAATTGAAAATGGCTGCAACTCCACCACCTCTGCCAGTGTCTCTGGGAATGTGTGTGTTAATGTGACTGGGAGGAGTGGATTCATTAAGACTTACATATTCGTCTTGGCACACTTGGCATGAAGTGTGTCATTTCATTTTTCTTCATATTTCGTTTTCACAGTGGATTTCTTTGTTTCCTTGGCACCAAAGGGTATCCATATCTGTATTGTTTTTCGATACTGGCACATCCTTAATTTTATTATTTTTTACTTATTGAACATATATGGCCCTGTCATAGAAATGGTTGGGACCCCTCCAAAGGTCCAGTCGAAGGGGCTCTCACCTCGTCACGTTAGCAGGTCCTGGCATGGCAAATGAATGCTACATTTTACCAGTCATTTTAGTGAAATTAATTCATTATTATTTAATGAATTAATTGGTTGTCATTGTTTGTATTAGGATAAACATGAATGAATCTGTTGATTTTCATAATTAATCATTTATTCATTAAATTGTGAAAAATGCTGATCACATTTTTTTCAGAGCCCAAAGTGACATCTTTAAATTGTTTTAACTTAAATAATAGTTAAAAGCCAAAAGTTTCATTTACTGTCACAACACAAAAAATGCAGAAGCTGGAACCAATAAATGTTTAATAATTTTGCTTGGAACAAGAAAGAAATTATTATTTGATTATCACAATATCAATGTCAAAATAACCTCTTTATTTTACGGGGTCGTTGAATTTCAGGCGACTTTGTGACCTTCGATAACTGGCGTCTGCTGCACGGGAGGAAGAGCTACGTGAGCCGACCCGACATGTTACGACACCTGGAGGGCGCCTACCTGGACTGGGACGAAGTCATGTCCCGCCTGCGGATCCTCCGCAGCGCCGTCCACGGCAACGCCTGAGCTAGGAGTACCATGAGTAACCATGTCGGGCAGGTACGAAATACACATTAAGTTACACGTTGCTCTGAAAAACTGCTGAGCGGGCGAAAGTGCAACGTGTGAAAATTTCCAACCAGTCAAAGAGACGTCTTTGAATCTAAACCAGCGAAGTTTCCAGGGTAAACACACAAATTACAGGAGTGGACCTGAAGGTTTTCCTTTTGATTAGCACAAAACCTGTGAAGTCCTGCAATGCTTCAATGCAAAAAAACAAAAAAACAGCGCACTATTTGATGTTTTTAATGAAATTTTATTATTTTGGTTGTTATTGTGTAAGCTAATGGAGGGGCTTCAGGTTCAGCCTACATGTTATAATAATTGTTTTGTTCTTGCTGCATGCTAGTTTTCCTGTGCCTACACAGAGGATGTGATGTCCTTGGCTTTCATTTCAGCTGCACAAAGTAGAATCATGAAATTACTGTAATTTGAACTGACTGTTGAAATGACTTGAGCTCCATTAAACCTTTAGTGAATAGTTGACTTATTTCCAAATTCAGTGCCTTTTCAGAAAGCTTTAGGCTGAAGAGTTGGGCTCATTGTTCCCCAGCTGCACTTAGAGACAGAAAATTTTTTAAAAGATACACATTTGTCTTTTTACCTGAAACCTTGATGTCATTAATGTTTACATGTTGACCTGTCGTGAGCAGACGCACATTGTAGTTCGGTCCTATGGAGTCCAACCTGGGCCCACAGTTTCATTCATTTCAGAAAATACATTTTATACTGTATGTGAAAACTTATGTTGAATTTCAAAGCCAAAATTATTTTCTTTTTTTTCTTTGTTTTATATATATTTTCGTATTTTTTTTTTTAATTTTTCCCACTTTCAGATCTGTGTTTTGGCCTTAATTTTCTTTTTCACTTCTTTTCCTCCATGTGGGATGTTTTACTGCTCTTAAACACTGATTGTGTCACTAGTGTCAGGTTGTCACAGCCAATCCCATGTAAACAGTCACGCTTTCTCTTTGCTTTGCCCTGCCCACGACAGATTAAAGACAATCTGAAAGTGAAGCATTATTAGATTGAATGTGAAAACATAAAATTTGAAACTTAATATGTAAAAAAGCGAAAAAATGTATTTTTAAAAAATGCAGGTGTTCATACTGTAGCCTTGTTTTAGTGGGATGTGTTGCTTTCCTTAAACGGCACCGTTCCACCACGTGTAACGATGTGAGCTGAAGTTTCAGAGCCAGAAACACTGTGTGGCAACCAGATTCTGAGAGAAAATACTTCTTTGTGATACAGAAAGTGACTCATACGTAACCAAGACTCTGCTCAATTTTTGATTCTGTAACTGAAAAATCTGCACTTTAATCTCAAGTTTCCTGTCAGTCTTCCTCAACAAAAGTCTACCGCCGTGCTTTTAATGCAATTTCTGTCTTTCCTAAAGAATATGGATGTGCTTTTCACAGCAGAATTAGGTCGAATTCGCAACAGGAAATTAAACTGTCACAGAAAACCTGCCAAAATAAATCTTTAGAGCTCTGAATAATATCTTTATTTGTTCATGACAGAAAGAGACTCAGTCTTACTCGGGACAACTTTATTATATTGCCAAAGCTGTACATGTTCTATAAATACTTTTCAAATTTCTCATTTCATTTATTCCCTCCCGTTACAGCAGCTGACCAGCACAAAACAGAAGAGTGTAAATAATCCAGTTTTATTTAAAAAGGAAAACAAACAGCTGTGTCACATCCAGGTCTGATTCTAACGGCCGGTTTGGGCTGAAAGCTTGTCAGAATCAGAACACCTCGCAGTGACGGAGCTGTGGTGATATATTGCTGATCTAGAGAAACGGATGACCGGATCACAGAGCACGAGCGGTCAGACTGACCGCAGTCGTGGGACAGAAAGCTGCCGTCACGCGACCGTCACAACCCACAGCAGCCGGTGATGTAAAAACAGGAGGATGTACTCAAGGCTCCGGTAAGACGCTGCCAGTGTTACACCACATTCTGTGACCAAGAGGATTAAGTCTTTTTAAGCAAAAATGCACTTGTTTCAGCTCCTCCAACATACTTTATTCATGGTTGTCTGATCATTATTATTATTTTTAACTGTTGGGTCCATTAAAGTTTTAAGTCGCATGGAGAGTGATGGATGGATGAATGTTTGAACCTTTTTTTTTTTTATGTACAATGACGTCACATCTTTTGATAGAACAGGCAAACAATAAATCCATTTACATATTAATATTATGTGAAGAAAAAGACAGAAAATGTGACCCTCTTGCTGAATATTGGGGTGGAATAAAAATAAAATGGTCAACCTGTTGTCGAGACCGAACAAACTGATTTCGCTGCGTTCGTACTGTCGGTAGAACGCAGAAAAAACATGTCGTTATTCCCCCTTGGGAGTTCTCAAGTTTTACTCTGAAGTTACTACACAAAGCACCAGCTGTATGAGTGGTTTAGCTAAATACATCAACAGCCTCCAGTCTGTTTTAATGTTGGTTTAATTTATGATGGAGGCTTTGTAGTCTTTTTGACACAAATGTCCAAACATTTGAATGCAGCTACATATGTTTTTTAAGCATTTTAAGGGGGGGAGGGATCTGTTTTTGAAGGCTGAAAATGAAAATTCCAGCTTCTTTAACGTCAGGATTTTCTGCTTTTCTTTGTCATTTCCGGCAGTAAATGGACAGTCTTTGGGTTCTTAACTGGCGAAAATAACTAGCAGATTAATCAACAGTTAGTTGCAGCTCTAAGAGTAACATGCTGGTATCTACCTCATCCATCCTTTGATTCCACCAACGGCGTTTCACAGGACCTCTACACCAGCTGTTGTGACATCACTGGCTGGGGGTGTGACGCGGCTGTTTCGTGGTCCCATCTGCTTCAGACAGACTTTAAATTTCATCACTTTCACGCTGATCGATATGAACTATCTAACAGAACATTTGTCACCCTGTGGCCAGTAGAGATGACCCAGCTCTGGCAGTGGCTCACTACTTATTATGTATTGCACATCTAGCAAATCAACAGTTTGTAACGTTTTTTGTTTTGTTTTTTTCCCCAGACACAGACGAGAAGTTTTACAGCAGAACTAGAACAGTAGCTCAGCCCGACGGGCCAATACAAAGAACACGCACATTATTTCAGGACCCAAACACTTGAAGAAGCGTTTACATGCGGTGCTCCGATGCACTTGGAGAGGGTCTCTGGGTGTTTCACAGGAACCACATATCACACTTACAGTCATATGGAGATGAAAGGGGTGGGGGGCCGGGTCGAGGCCGTGCATGTGACCTGCATGCACCGCGGCCTCGTGGGGTGTCCCTCGCAGCCCCCTCCTGTGGGTCCTTGGCAGCTGGAACATTAGAAGACGTCGACAAGGAGGAGAGCCGAGGTGTAGCTACGTTGGTACGATCAGCGGGACTATTTACACGACATCACGACACACGTCAACACGGCGGGGGCGTATAAACAGGAGCAGGGACTGTGCTTAGACTTACGGTGGGGATTGTCAGGAGTCTGTGGTGTCGGAGCTGAGGCGCACTGAAGATGGGGCTCGGGGGGGGCTCGGGGTGTAGACTAGCTAGGAAGGGGTCTCGGTGAAAGAATCTTGGGTTTTCCTTCCGCCTCCTTCCCTTTCACTGCGGCCACGTAGGAGAAAAGGCAGAGGACGGAGTAACAGATCTGATGTGCCTGCAGGAAGAAGAACAAACCGTGAGGAA
>KV751315.1:17351122-17363042 GCA_001698575.1 Mola mola | reverse complement strand
TAATTTTGTTCATGTTAATGATGAATCATCAAGATATGACAAGGTTAGTCATGGAGTCCCACAAGGTTCTGTGCTTGGACCATTACTATTCACTCTATATATGCTTCCTTTAGGTAAAATTATTAGAAAGCACTCCATACATTTTCATTGCTATTTCCCAATTTCCAAGTGCAAATTGGGATCCACAGATCACAATGGCTTCTGGATCAATAGACTACACCTGCTTCTGGATCACTACACTTCAAATATCCCTGGATTTACAGATTCTACATACTCTTGGACTCAGTGACTACATCAGCCACACTCAGATCTTGCTACATGGTCTAAAATGACTCCTGGACGAATAGACTACACCTGCGTCTTGATCACTACACTTCACATATCCCTGGATTTACAGATTCCACATACTCTTGGACTCCGGGACTACATCAGCTACACTCATATCTTGCTACATGGACTAAAATGACTCCTGGACCAACAGAATACACCTGCGTCTGGATCAGTAGACTTCCCATACATCCGGATTTATAAAATCCACAGGCTCTGGGAATCATGGACGTTTTATACATTCTAAGTAAACTGTTATTATCATGTTGTTGTGTTCTGTACAAGTGACATCTATTGCATATCTTGTCTGTCCTAGGAAGAAGGATACCTCCTCTGTGGTTCTTCCTGAGATTTCTTATTTTCCCTGTTTAGGGTTTTTTAAGTTTTTCCTCACCCAGTTCGAGGGTCTAAGGGGCAGAGGATGTCACATCTGTACAGTTTGTCAAAGCCCAGTTAGATAATGTGTAAATTGTGATTTTGGGCTATACAAGTAAAATTGGATTGATTGATTGACTACTGTTGCTGATGTGTCTATCAGCTTGTGGGTTTCGGTGATAGTCACAGTAGGGATGGTTAGTAGTGCCACATTCACATCCTCTAATAGACTTTCAGAGGGAACTTTGCCACTAAGCCTTGGGTCCTGGGGTCTCCAGGTATCCATGTTAGCTATGATCATCATAGCTAACGTGGTAATGTCTATAAGGCTTGTTGTTGGGGCACAATCTCCAAGTGTGGGGGCGATGAAACCCCCTTATCCTGTCGTCCTGGCTCCCGCTTGCTGTAACATTGTTGTTGTACTTCATCAATCTACAGTTGTGATAGTAGCTGTTGATTGTGGACATTGGAACACTGAGTCACGAATTGTTCCTTTGTTAGCTTGGATGATGGGTGTCTAAGCATCCATAGATCCCACATCGCTGCATGTATTCCCTCTAAATGAGATTGCTAGTCCATTAGTATTCCATTAATACCACATTTTTGTTCCTAGTCCTTGAATCCCAACTGGATTCTTGCCATCCCCTTTGACCAGGATTAGAATCCCGGTCTCCCGAACCAAAGTCAGCAGATATCTCAGTGGTATATACTGTATGTATAAAAAAAACAATTCTTTTTTGTATCATATTCTATGTCCAATTCATGGTATAATTGTTTGAAAATTTATTGTTTTAGTAATTTCTCAAGCATAAATGCCAAACACTCACTTTGAAACTGTTCTATGTCACGTAACAGTAAACTGAGTGTCTTTGAATTCTTGAAAGAATAAAGTTGCCATTACTGAGGAAAAAGAAAACTGATTGCATCACCACGGGACAAGAGATATAATTATGGGGAAGATTCGAATACTCAAAATAAATGTAATCATTAGCTGCAACCCAGACATTCAAAATTTCTGATTAAGAAAGTCAGACTGATAAAGGAATATATGTTCTTGAACTTATTGTGTTATATTCAACCCTCAGACGGGCACATCATAAAAAATAGAAAATGAATATGTGGCAGGTAATGTTGATATTGTGGTGGTCTGTCTCAAATAAATCAATATATGGGAGTCCTGTTTTTTTGTTAATGTGCAGTTTTTGGCGCATCAGTTCACAGCAAGGATGGCAGAGGAAGGCGTCTCACCACATCGCGTATGATCTCCTGTCTGGCATCTTCCTCGGACTGGATGGCTCTGTTCAGCTTACTCAGAACAAAGACACGGAGCTGCTCGTTTTCCAACAGGCGGCGTACTTTTTTCATATTGAGCCAGCCGACTCCCTGACCATCCAGAACACTCTGCACCACTTCCTTCAAGAACTGCTGGTTCTCACTGAATAGAACACAATTTCAGTCATCATCAGGGGATGTAAGAAATTACACAGTACTTGATGAAGACCATATTTGAAACCTCAATAAACTCAACAAATCCAAATACAATAAATGCAATGATAATGTGATCCATATTTCATTTTGGAAAAATATAAGATGTACGTTTGAAATGATTCATTACCTTGTGTTGTTGACCCGTCCCTGAGGAGAGGGCGATTCTCTCTTCACTGTAGGACTGTGCTTGATTACTGAGGATTTCTGATCCACCAGTGCTCGAGGTGCACGTGCACCTGAAAGAAGAACCAAAACAATGATGTTCCTGAACACGACTGGGCACGATAACTAAATTAAAAGGAAAAAAACTGTATGACTAGTATGACACAAAAACAGTCATTAGAATTAAACTGGGGTCAAAAGGGCATTTGCTCACCAAGAACTGTAAACCTGGCTGGGAAACGACTTTCAACCTAATGTTTTATTTTAAAGCTAGCACACAATATAGAAAAGAAAGGATTTGTGAGGAGGACACACACACCAGGAATCTACCGAAGGTTATCTACTGCTGAAAGACAAGCTGTTGGCACTGCTAGAGTGTGTTATTACGACAAGAGAGGTGAAGGATAAATCAAACAAGGACACTGCGCACGTGCACACGCACACACGCGCAGAGAGAGAGAGAGAGAGAGAGAGAGAGAGAGAGAGAGAGAGAGAGAGAGAGAGAGATCCAAATATGCTCTTGGAGGTGGCATTAAACTTCAGCAGCAGAAAGATGTGAGGTCAGATGGAGGACAGTGTTTACGTCAATGAAATCATGCATGAAATAAACTAAGAGGATGTGGCAAGGCTAATGAGCAACGCCACAAGGTGACTAATTATAATACATCCTTTTTGTAATATTGTGGGATGCTTAGCTTGTGGAGGTTGTGTCAATCTTTTTACTCTTATTATAATGATTCAAGATGCTCAAAACATTTAAGCAAATAGAAATACAACATAGAATGACAGCTGATCTATACTTTTGAGTCTATTTAAGTTGAAACCACTGCAGCATTTCATGAAGCTAGACACTAATGACGGCCACATTCTTGATGCATCCCAGCATCTTAGGACAAACAAATTATTTATGACCTCAATAGAAATATTCAGTCTTTATCTAAGGAGACATTGAGGGTTTGTTTTTTTTTAATCGTGTTTGTTAACTCCTATTAAAAAGTTTGTATTTATGGCTGCGCAAATGACCGGCTACAACATGGCTGCCCACACTGAACATAAACATTTAGCTTCTGGTCGTTTTATTTACATTGACAATTCAAATAACATTTACTCAAATTAGACTGCAGCATCCTCAACAACAACAATGTCTTTTCTGTTTGATTCTGCCATGAAGAGAAACTAAGTGTAGATAGCGATACAATACATAAAACAAGTTTCAGTACAAGCTCCTAACAGGTTATCCAAGTAAAATAATCTGCAGCGCCACTGGTTTACCTTATGAGTCTATGAGGAGTAGAAAATTCTATGTGTAAGTCGATGGCACTTCCTTTATTTACTCACTTGAAAATACAGTTTGTAAAGTATGAAAGGATGGGGAGAGCAACTTGCCACTAAAAGCTTTTCTGATCTGACATCTGTCATCGCATGCTGTTTCAATGTCAGCGGGGATCTATTATTTATTATTGTTGCTGGAGTGTCATGGGGATTTTATTCCCAATACCAATACTTGCTTGTACAAGCAGAAATTTCAACATAGTTTTGCTTGAAAACCAACAATGCAAAGCTGTTTTCCTAAGTCCAGTTTACACTAAGCAGAACGGGTCAGTTAAGTTTGGTAAGCATTTATTTTTTGCCTTTACTTTGTCAAAACTGCGAACCGTACCATGCCAGTTTTGTCACCCTTTGCTTGGGTTACCAATCAGAGCAAAACAGTAACATAAAGAGGGGGGTTAGACCCACTGCAGTCATGTAATTGGTTGACAGAATCATTACTTCCATGCAACAGTTAGGCCATCTATTTCCTCACCTGTGCACCCTTTGTTTAAACAGAGCCTGTCTACTTTGTGTGATAAACAGCCAAGTGCCGAGAGGAAACATTACGAAATGCTGGATGTCCTCCACTGTTTCTTTTTTCTGTTGTCATTGTTTATTCGTCGGAATGCACGCATTTCTGTCACGCTATTTACATAGCTGGGGTTGTCATGCTATCCCCCTCCCATTAAGTAATGGTGCAGTCGCCAATGGAAACACGCATCTGTAATGGCCGCCTGTTCCCAAGTGTGCCATACCAAACCAAACCATACTAATTGGTGAAAACTTGGCTTTAGTCATTTATTCCAAATGTGACTGAGATAGAAACAGCACTTGAAAATAAAAACCTCTTTTGTTTAAGTTTGATAAACATGCATAGGGATTTTGTCCACCATTGGCCAGATATATGGCACATCAAATGAAAATGCTTGTTGTTAATAAACAGTTGTAGATCCTGATGGGTTTCTGGAAGAGGGTTTTATCAATGTTGTTCGTTGGAGAGCCTGCAGTCTGTCTTGGCCAGACAACAGCTTTAAATTTTGGCATTTTAAAGTGACTATAAAGGACACAGGATAATTTAGATTTCATCTTTATAAAATGGCCGTAGACCTTAGGCTCAAATTATTCTTTGAACTGATTAACAAGGGAGACATTATAGTGAAGCCAATATTAATCCCAAGTTTGAGCCAACAAACTCCTTTAATTAAACCATAAACAGAAGTTCCTGCTGTGGGAATGTCTGGAACTAAACCTGCCCAGCAGATAGTTGCATTATAACATTTTCAATGTAATTCACTTCTCTTCTCAGTGGTTTTAACGCTGTAGCTGATCGGTGTAATTTAGGTGGTTTTTTTATATATATTACGTCAAGGGAATAGAACATTACATGTGCTGTTCAGAAATTTGTCGGTGGCACAAAATTGTTTGTACATTTGTGGTCCAAGATGTCGTCTGGATGAGCCTCACCTAATTACAGTCTCTTGTGGATTAAAACCTAGGCATTTCTGTTACTGAATATTATCAGCTCTGCACACATTCAGTGCAGCATGCAGAGGAAAATGAAAAATTTGTTCAACTTGGTGGATAGAAAACTACAGTATTTACACTAAAAGACAAACATACTGGAAGCCTGCAGGTACAAAGAAAGAATAACTTAAAAGAGACGGACTCTGCAAACTGTTATTAACTGTTATAAAGAGAAATGCTGGTGAGGTTTCGACAAAGTCTGGATAACATAACGAAATAGTTATGATCGTTGTCATTATTTGCAAAACAATCGCAGTTTCATGATCTTTGTATATTTCTGTAGTCAGATGACTTTATAGGTATATCAAGTTTCGGCTTTTTTGCTCCCTCTTATTTTTATTTCTATTTTTCACATAATTTTTAACACCCTCTTTGACGTAGTCTATTTTCTGTTGTTAATTTTAAAATATTTTATGTTGTATTTGCGTCCGTATTACTAATATGGATTTAAGGTGCATAACTCATGTTCAGATTTTTCTATTCGTTAACTGACTGATAGGATTCATATATCTTATTTAACATGAGTGGCTATGTGATCTACTGAATTCCAATAATGTATTAATAATGGTTATTTAATGAATTATAAGAGTTTGTGTGTTGGCGTGGCTACTGTTGTGCCTTTATGTCATTTACTGTTGTCTGTCTGATTCATCGTTTGTTTATGTGCATAAGCAACCAAATTAATTCTTAAAGGACTTCCCCCCCCTCTGTGGTTTAAAACTTATTTAACAGTAGGATATAAGAAAAGACAATTATCAGCTCAATGTGACGCTGCCAGGCAAACCCACTGTGTATGTGAAGGGTAATTTCTTGTAATATTTAACAAAATATTCCAAATGACAAGTTTCACTGATTGAAATTCTAAAATTAAAAAAATATACTCTTTTTTCTACAGTTTTATTTGATGTTGTATTTTTACAAACAAAATATATTAAGCCTCTTGAGCTAATTCAAGTCTCATTAATGCAACATCATAAATATAAATAGCTGTAGTGCTGATACAAACTTCACACATTTGTCAGGTTGTAGATTGTATGAAATAGTGCAACTGGTATCTTGCCTAATACCTGAATTTTGCGCACTGATGATAAATATTTTAACAAGTTAGGCTGAACATTTGCTTACTGTAGTCAGTGCTCATTGTGTGCAGCATGACAACAGCAGGATTGAGCCCAACCTCTATTTCGACTTTAAGGGAGGACAGGCTGCAGCTTAGTTTATTCATATTCTCTATCCCTGCCATGTTATGAGTCTTGTTCCTCACTTTTTCCTGTGATTACCCAATGTTAAGATTTAGGTAGCATTGAGCTTTTTGGTGTGATAAAGATACTTCTATATACAAAATTAATCATAGTGTGAAATGATTTAACAGTTATTCCGATGGATAGTCACTATGAATGGTGGCTTGTTAATGAAAGAGACACGATGCTCCACAAGATCTTTGATGACACACACAGTGAATGAAATGAGGACACACAGAGTGGGAATGCTGGGAGATGTAGTTGACTGGCTTGGAGAAGCATGCAGCTCACTCGATAAACTGGCAGAACCCACCTTCTCCTCTCCCCGGGCCGGCCTCTGTAATTATCTCCATTAGAGAATTTAGCCCAAATACTGCACACAAAACCCAGAATTAGTGCCGTGAAAAGATGGACAAAGAGAGGGACACCGGCCCAGACACAACCAGTCTGAACATCAACCCATAACAAAACATGCACACTAAACAAGGCGCCAAAACAAAGAAAAGAGAAAAGGGAAATCAAATACGACAATATGTTGTGATGATGACATTAACCCTAAAAGTTGATGACTTGTTGAGTTTGTTTGGCACCAGCGGTAGTTATGTATATCTCATACTTTGTTGTATACATGAATGTGAACCATATGAATAATGGTTTGTATGCTTAGTCTAGTTAGGCAATGAAAATGTAAATCTTGAAGATTAAGAAAATTAAGAGTTTTTTATGCAATTTGTGACCTAAGCAAGGCATCTTTGAAGCACAAAGACACAAGATATATACAGTAAATTACTTCATAGGAAAACCTGTGATCCTCAAAGTCTCGTCACCAGACATAGCTTAAAATAGTAAGTGACCTCAAAAAGGGAAGGACACAATCAACAATGAGAGCCACAAAACAATCAAGCAAGAGCGGCAAGACACATATGAGGGTGACAGGAAATAAATCCCATTCACTTAGGACGAACATTTATTTGAACGTCATCCAAAGACATAACAGTAACTACATTAATTAAATTAGGAAAATGCAGTTAAAGAACTGAGCATCTTTCTTGGAGTATTAAGGATGTTCACATGCCACACCAGTGATAGTTTGTCTTCACGGAAGAAAATATGTGCAGTATAGAAGACTCCCGGCAATCACACATAGAGGAATGGCAAAGGAACAGAGGGGGGGAAGCATAGATACACACATTGAAGGTGCGCCTTGTATCTTAATCCTATGCTTGGAAACAGGGTGTGAAATAGGTGAGGGACAGCCTAGTCAGGGAGCGAAAACAAACTAGCACACCAGACATGACATACCCGGGCTGTCTGGGGCATCTGAACGACAAAGACAAAACACATCATAATCACATCATAATTTCTATGGCAGCTATTCCACTTGGAGTGGAGTTATTGAGTTAGATTTCCATGCTTCGCCTGTTTTTTTCTCTCAGACATAGTGAAAATCCTAAACAGAGTTCACATTAATCTTATACACTTAGAAGTCTAATTTCCATGTGAAATTGTATTCTGCGTAACTTTATCATGCCAGATTTGTGTATACCTTCTCTTATTACAATTAAGCCATTCAAAAAATAACTGCAACCTTTTTAGAATTCATTTTGTTCCACTCACGTGTATCCACAAGTCTACTCATAAAACCATACATCCTGTGGTTGGTTTGAATTTCTTTCTGCCAGAAAAAAAAAAAAAAAAAATGTAAAAACTCACTTTTGATTTTCACTTCAGGTGAGGCTTTTATATCTGGTTAAAAGGGGGAAGACTTTCCTTTTTTATCAAGTGGGATTTTCCTCCTCCGTCGCCCTGCAGGATTATGTTGCAACTAGATCGATTTCAAAGTAAATACAGTGCCAAGGTTTAAAAACAAAGGAATTCCTATCAGTTTTGTTGTTTACATTGTTAGGTATTATTTCGCTGTTTTGGGTTCAGTGTATTGAATTTTATTACAGAGTACATTTGACCACGCAGCCGACCCCTTAACTCCCACAGTCTATCGACTCCACCGAGGCACCCTGTGGTTACGTTTCTCACAATAATCACGCAACCTTTCTTCTTCTGAGCTTTTATAGGACCTCATCCAAGTTCAACGTGAGTAATTCTGCAGTAGCTGCATTTCAATTGCCCACGCTCACGTTTGAGGCAACACCTTTGTTATTAAATGCTAAAAATTAGATTGGAACCATCTAACAATGAACATTTGTTGGTTCCAGCTTCTTGAATGTCAAGACTTGCTGTTTTTCTTTCTCATTTTGGGCAGTAAATGAAGAATCTTTAGGTTTTTTTAACTACAGATTGGTGTAAAGTTGCGATTTTAAGGTGTCATTTTTGGCTCTGAATAAAGGTGATGAGCACTTGGCAGATTAATAGATGAATCAAATAATCGTTAGCTGCACCGCTAATTGGGATGCGTTGTATTCTGTATTTTTTGTTTTCCATTGAGGTTTTCGGGAGAAAAAAAAAAAACTTCCCACATCCATCAGCTTCCAAATGATACCCAGGTGCACCATGTTTCCTATAAAGTATTTTAATGAAAACATTCTACACTAACATTGAGTATTAGAGGGGGAAAAAAATCTATTCAATTAAAAAAAAAAACTGCACAAAAGGAAAAGTTGCCCAAGAACAAATTAGTGGATTTTCTCATTAATCCTGAGAGAAAAACTTTGATAAACTCTCAATATTCTCCTTTAAAATAGTGCCATATCTCTTTGGCAATCCGTACGGAAGAAAGATGGACTATAAAAAAAACAGTTCTACAAACCTTCTTGCTCCATTTCCTCCTCTATATCAAAATTGAAATATTCTTTTACCACAAATAACAGTCCACAAAAAAAGAAAACCAAAAGGCAGACAAGGAAGGGATAAGCAATGCTGGCCATGAGCGCAAGTCTATGACATGCTAGAACACGTTACTACTTTTTTTTTTATAGGTGTATTAAATAAGAGGTTTCAGTCATATTATTTGACTGTAATCTAAATCAGAATGATAAAATTGAGAAACCAAATCACTTAATAAACATGCAAAAGAATGTAAATATGATGGTAATGAGTCAAAAAAGATATATAGCTACATAAAATATAAAAGGATCTTTGAAGATGCACCTGTATGAGTTAAGCTGAAGATTTTATATTTTGTTCCTTACTACCACACTACATAAGTGGTAAACACCATACAAAACACCATTTTCATGAAGAACTCATGTTTCAGATGTCTGTGTTGTCCTACCTTTTAGACTGGGGAAAGGTGTTGCTTTGTCCCTCGCTGCTTTGTTAGGAAGGGCAAGATTGGAAAGACTGAAACTGGTGCCGTGGTTCTTGTATAAATTACCTGTAAGGGTGTGTATAATAATATGAGAAAATGTTGACAGAAATGACCAAACTTTTAACTTTAGAATTTACAAAAGTATATCTTTAATCAAAACTGTGCTAAAGCAACTACTGGTAACAAGAGGCAAATAACCCAGCAAGAGAAAAATAAAACTGTTCAAACTGTGGAAGGCCGTATTTATGCTGAAGGCACTGCACCGGGTGTCAAGTTTTGAAGGATGGTTAAACTGAGTCTCTAACAAATTCTTTTTGAATTTGGTTAACTAAATAATCTTAATGTTCTTACTAGCAAAGGACATGAGTCCTCCAAATCCATCATTGCTGCTATTGGAAATGTTGGAGTTTGGCGAGCTGTTGTGGGAGTCTCCCTCCCCATCAGACTCTCCTGTGAGCCTCAGGCTACTGGGACGTAATGGACGCTGTGGCCTAAAAAGTTACAAAAACACATACTATGTGTCATAGAGAGGAACATACGCATAATATATGTAGTAAAGTCCAAACGTTCACACCACATCACAGCTATACACCACCAAAGATTCAAGACCACCATGAATGGTGCTATGCTGAGTAACATTGCATGGTTTGGTCAGAGAGCCTATTTGAATGATGATAATGCATTCATTCAAGTGATGAACAAGTTTAACACACTTGTTGCCATTGAGGTTCTGGTTGAATCGAGGGGTGTATGACTCCACTTGTTCCTCTGTATCAGGATCATCCTCTGAAGGGAAGCCGTACTGGGGCTCAAAGTATGGGTTGTCATACTCTTGCTTTTTGTTGGCTTGGTCCAACAGTCCTATGTCAGCTGGAGGTCTGAGGAATGGCTGACTGCCCAAAGCAGGGACAGAGTTTTGTAAAGCAGCACTCGCTGATGCTTCAATTTCAGGTGCGTCTGGCTCCTGGAAAAATAAGCACACAGATTAAGGGTAATTTGAAAATCTCTCCTTGTGTTTGTGTAAATATTCCTATCCTTCATTTCAATAGTAATTTCAATTTAGTATTGCTCTGGTTGGCCATATTTTATTCTTCTGATGAATGTGAGTGCAGCGGAGTAGACCTCTGAAGTAAAATAACTTCATTAATTTTGGCACATTTATGTGGAATTTTGTTATGAACTGTATAATTCTTCTTACTTAACTTTTTTTTCCTCATTCTTACTCTTAAAGCCTAAAGCATGTGTTCTGACATCAAGATGACTTGGACCAAAATTTGATAAGTTCATACTAGAGTTCATGAGGACATTAATGACACAGTTGAAACATTTCTATCAATGCATGTCTGAGAAAAGCATTTCAAATTAATCAGCAACATATGTGACATTTGGTTTCCAGTCTCCAATAAAGAATTCCAGCTTCCAGCTGGTTTGAATGAACACATACATGGTTGACTCCTTGTATTATGGTGCTGGGACTTGAGCTTGCGGTTGTGCTGGAGCTTGAGCGAAGAGGTTGTCCATCAGAGGCTTCCCCAGGTCCCTCCCCACTGGACGGAACCTCAGAGCCATGACCGTCCCTGAAGTCTTCCCTGAAATCCTGAAACTCAACCTCACTAGCGTCTCCCAATGCAGCGTGGGTAGGTGGATCCAAACCTAAGACATCATGGCAGAATATTACAACGAAGTAAAAGGCAGATGTTTTGTATAAAGGCTACTTTGTAATGAACCTACTTACTTGTTGTGTCCCCTTGGATGTCACCTTGGATCATCTCACTCACAAGGTCTCCAAGAGAGGAATAAGATGAGCTGGAGTCATCGTATCCCTCACTGTCACTACCACTGCAAAAAAATAATTCAAAATAAATAAACCTCAAACTACACTAAATTGTACTGAAAAGGTTCTTGTTGTTTCTTACCTGTCTGTGGGGTCAGACTCATTGCCCTCATCCTCTAAGGGAGCAGCCATAGCTTCAACCAGCTGGGAGCTTCCATCATACACTCTGTAGACCACAGGCTGTAGCTGGTGAGCATACCACTTGGGTTTGTCCCCAATTAGAGAGGGGTCAAATACATCTTGAACAGAAGAGCAGAGTATAATATTTGTAAGACTTGCTTTTACAGACAAAGTGTCCCTCTATCTTAAATAAGACTTACTGTTATGTATCCTCTGAAAGGCGAGGTTGGAGGGATTGAGAGCCCACTCGCCATAGAACTCCACTGCCTGGGT
>KV751315.1:17310622-17351088 GCA_001698575.1 Mola mola | reverse complement strand
CAAAAGAAGATGAAGACTGAAAAGCCACCACTGGTCGAGGAAAGAGTCGCAAGGTGCGCGTGTGCATCTGGAAACCCTGCAGAACATTAGGGGAGTTGAAGAACCGTACCATGGCTACCCTGTAAAAGAAAAGAAAGTTATGTCATCATTATATTTCTTTTAATCTGTTTATTAAACATACAATTAATTAGGACTGCACTATATTGTACAGTATATTGGTGGCCGATTAAATTATTAGTAACGTCTCAATTTGAATATACTGTTTATAATTCTATCTATAAAACTCAGGAACATTGCACTTTGCACACTTTATACACAGTGGCCAGATTGTACATAATACTTAGTATATTTTTTAATTTCTAGTATTTTAGTTTTTATTTATCCCTTTGCACTGCTACTTTCACTTCTGTACTGCTGTGTCAACCTGAATTTCTCCCAAGGGGGATCAATAAAGTTACATCTTATCTTATCTTATCTTATTCTTATCTTCTGACTATCAGATCAGTAACTGCCACAACAAACATATAATTAGGGATTATCCTTATCAGCCATTAAAGTCAATGTCAATACATCTCTAAATAAAAATCTTATTTTCCCTTTTCAGAGTTTTGCAAATAGACCAAAAGAATCATTGCTAACGGACATGGAAAAAGTCATGTGTGGCTTGCCTGGTGGCTACATCAACAGAATCAATGTCATTGCCGTAAATGAGAGGGTTAAACTCTGTGGAGGATGGTGACGCTTTATCTCGTCCAGGTGGGAGCAGGGGCATCTCCTGACCTTCCTGGAACTTCTCCAGGTTCAGAATGGGTTGGGTGTTCATACTCATACTGGCCAAGGCCTGAAAGAGGTGAATGAAACAAGTTACAAAAGCAGCGGTGGATCTAAAGACAATAACACAGTGCTGTGAAGGACCACTCCCACGATTCGCATCAACATTTAATTATATGATATCAATTTTTACACAGAACAAGACACTACACCAACATTTGTCTTCTCCGTAGAGGGAAAACATTTAGGGTCGCAGTGACTGACTGCCTGAAATGAGGCTTGGAAAATCTGATTTAGGTGGTTTTATGCCATGATCCAACCATGATGTAAATAATAATTTGTCTTACTGCTCTGTATGTCTGCCGCCCAGTGATGACAGTAAAAAATTGAATTTTACTGTTTATACACAGCGGCATAAGGATTGTTTTGTTGCATGTTGATGCCCGTTGCGGGTGGGTCCTTTTAGATAGGAGGGGCCAAAGGGAAGTAAGTCACTATGCATGATTTGCTTTGAGGGAACTGCTGCAGACTCAAGTGTCAATGTTTAGCTTAGCATAATGGAACATTTAGTTGCTGGGTTTGAATGAATGTTAACATTGTCTGAGTGACCAGCTTCATCATATCTTTATTTGGTTAAGAGAACACTCACTGATGCCAAGATAGATGCAGGCACATTCAGTCATGCTCAAGCCAGAGCTAAGCAGTGTATCAAAAACTGGTCCGCAACATTCGCCGTCATTGTTAAGCATTTGATTTAGGTCTTGAAGAGTAAGAGAAAAGTTGTAGTGACAAGCAAAATAATGTGAGAGAGGAGATATCCGTGCAGGGGCATTACACATTCGACAGGAGGAGAAATGAGTAACCTTATTTTCAGAGGAGAAGATCTGCTTTTGGGTGATCACCGTCAACCTTACCAGACACTAGGAAGGGAATAAGAGATGCGAGGACAATCACATGAAGGCCTGGGATGATAATTCCATGAGTGACAGTGGAACAGCACATGACGGAAGGATCACCGCCATGGCCCTTTAACTTTCTTTTCTTTATCTCCTTTTAACA
The DNA here is from genome assembly GCA_001698575.1 of Mola mola. Lineage (NCBI taxonomy): Eukaryota > Metazoa > Chordata > Actinopteri > Tetraodontiformes > Molidae > Mola > Mola mola. The sequence goes on along the minus strand of KV751315.1, from coordinate 17,349,258 downwards.
GTACTTGCCCATTTTCCGTTTGTGCTGACAGCCATATAAAATATATTTTGGTACTTCACTTTAATGTTTTTTAAGAATGCTAATGTTACTGTCACGATAATTCATGATGTGCAAGTGGTGCAATTTACTGAAGAAAGGAGACAAGAAAGATAAATCTGTGTTTGCTTTGACAAGGTGATGGACGACCAATACAGTGTAAAATATCTGAGTCAGAGTGAAGAGAGAGAAACACCCACAGAGAAAGAGGAATATGATGAAAGATATGCCTTTGTGCTTAACATGAAAACAGCAAATAACAAAGACAAGGCAATAATGTGACTAAAAAAATACAGACTTCATCTAAATAATCCAGCCACTTAGAGACACATGAAGTCCATCCATGGTGACCAACAGGGACAAACCAGTGGTTACAATGGAGTGGTGATGACAGATACAAAACAGCAGATCTTTTCAAAAGCAGAGACAATTAATTGCACAACAAATCACCTAAATCTGAAGGAAAGCCTTAATTCTTACATTTAATTGTTCATTATAAAATGTCATGTGAGCAGAAAGAATAAAAGTAAATAAATCAATCCTTCATTAGATAACCAATTTATTTTGGTTATCCAGTGATACGTGCAAGTATTGCCTGTGACTCTCACATCAGCAGAATTCTTCTTTGGCATCACAGTCTTCAGAGAATCAGTCTTTAGTGGCATTTTCTCCATTCATAAATAAATATTATGTTCATTTTTTCAAATAGACAACTGCTAATCTGAGGCTTTGCACACTTCCACACACCAGCATCTCAGTCACACATCCACACACAGGGAGCTGCTAATCACACAGGATAACGAACCGGCTCTGATTCAAGGCATATTTAACAAAATACATGTATGCAAGCATTTAAATATAAAATCTTCATTATTGTATACTAATGAAAATTAAGGCAATTATTGCACATGTTTTTGCTATACTCTGACTTGTATATTTTTATGATGCATTCTCCTTAAAAAGTCTAAATTAAGTAAAGCATAATCTGCTCATGGAGAATAAGGCATAAATGAGTACTTTATAATGACTATTAAAGAAGTAATATGCTACTAATAAATGCAAATGACTAACTATTTAATGGTAATATAGGTTTCCTGTTCGACTTAGCTGATGTCCTTATGCCTTTCTAATGTTTGATAAAGTAAAAACTGGGAAATTTTAGCATGTGAGTTTTGTTTTACACAGAAGAAAAATGTGAAAAATCACTACGAGGATTTCATTAATTGAGTCCTACTGGGATTATGGGTCATTTACTTACAAAATCAATAACACTTACAGTAGCAATCAGACAATCAAAAGCCAATGATCGTTTTCTGAATTTCAGGGGTCATATAGGTAGTTTCCATATTAGTGGTGTTGATCACAGTATGGAAGTACAAAAAAAAAAAAAAAAAATAGTGTGCCCATGAATCAGAACCAGATTCTGATGTTGTGTTAAAGAATTGGGTTAAGTGGGCATGTTAGTTACTAACAGTATTACTAGAGGATATTGGGGGGTAGCAGGGGCCTAGGATGTAAATTTACCTCCAAGAGCTAGAGCATGCAAAGGAAACAAGAACATAAAAAAAAAGAAAAACATTTGTTCATGTTAGTGCACTACAAACCGACTTTTTCAAATGCTCTCGCAACTCCCACTAGAATACATACAACTGTGTTGAAGAAGGAAGCCCCTACTCTTCACACCGCTGAAAGAGAAGTTTTACATTCATATAAGAGTTCATTTGACTAAACATCACTGGAACGAAAAACAAAGGTCGGCTCCAGAGCGGTACCTGACTTCCAGAAATTTCTCTGCAAAATGCTCTTACATGACAGCAGTCCCACCCGATTTTTTGGTTGAGGGAGAAAAAAACAATACACTGAGAAATTTTAAGAAGAAATAAGACAAATCACAAATGGTACCTGTTTCAGGTGTTTCTTAAGCTCGCCTGCTTCAGGCTCTGGAAGAGGTGGAAGAAACTCCGCACTGGTCGGTGCTGTAACCTGTAGAGAAAAAAAAAAAAAAGTCTTAATATTTTGCTTCTACATTAAGAAATCTTTTGGATTAATTTGTCTTGTGTGTTTGATTAGTAAAACTTGTTGACAAAACAACAACACTTATGATTTTTTTTGTCATATGTAACCAGTTTAAGCTTATATTGCACAGATGATTTTAGGGATATTATAGTCCCTACTGGTGATATATTCTGACGATAGCAGAAAAAAAATTACATCACAATAAACAAATATACCCAGGTACCCGTTTAAAGGATTACATTTAAGTAAGAAAGCAAAACTGCTGGGCTGCTACACTTAGGAATCATAAAATCAGACAAAACAAAAATCCTAAATGTAAGTAGAACGCAAATTTTGTGTACTGACCTTGCTGCTGTCAAGATCAACAAGCCAGACGTCGTCTGGCATTTTGAAATCAGCTTTGTAGAGGAAAAAGCTGGCTGGCACACCGATAATATAAGGAGTGGGGGCAAGAAGGAGCTGTGGGAGGAGAAAATATAACAGTCAGGTGCAATTTACTGTTAATACAATGGAAAGCTTTTCCAACGGACCATATATATTGGGCAACAATCCACAACTTACTTAAAAAATGTTTAAACCAAAAGGAGTTTTACCTGTTCAGCAGAGGCCATACAAGTTGGCAGTAAGGGGATGACAGGAAACATGTACTCCAGAGGGTAGATCATGGCCACAAAGGCCATGACACTCATGGACAAAGCATTGTAATCTCTCGACTGAAGAATGACCTGAGAACGAAACCGAAGCATGGAAGACTTGCAACATACAATACCAACAGCACAAACATGGAGAGTATTCAGTGCTCTGGTTACATGTACAGACCTGTACACATGTATGTCAGTTATAATGCAATTATGCAATCTGTCCATATTTCTTCTTTTCGTCCTTGTTCATTGTTCAAATTATGTCTCCGATTCAAAACCACAATGTGAATTAATATTTGACAGCACAAAGTTTGTAGCCCCATTGCCACCAAGCAGTACAGTTCAGTTTGGTTTGTTAGCATTTGTTTGCATTTCCATTGACAAAACCTGTGAATGGTAGCCTAATGGCAAACCATACCGTGCCAGTTTTGTCACCCCTCGCTTGAAGAATCTACATCTTACAGTTTTTGACTAAGAGAATATCTATTTATTAAGTTGGTCCAGGTAACTAAAAAGTATTTATTTAAGAGTATGGTCGTTCAGCTGCGTAATGAGGCTGTGAGGTTTAAGTTTATTCTTACATGACTGCAATTAAGCGTGTCTATCAATGTCAGTAAAAAACCAAGAGCAATAAAATAGAACACTCCACCAGCCCCAGCTGAACAAGGATATACTGGATATTACATCTCGTGTTAACGATGCGAGAGACAGAGATGAAGTGCCTTTCCTATTAGTCTCACAGTGTACACAGCCCTCTTTTTTACCCACCATGCATTACCTGCGCTGCAGACAAATGGCTGCAGTGAGCTTATATTTAATAAACTTTGTCTGATGAATGTTATTAAGGACTTTTATGAAGGGGTATTTGACAAACGTCTTTGCCAAAGCGGGGACACAAGGCTGCATTACACTAAATAGGAAAAGCTGAAAACACAACACACTAAATATAGCTTTGCTTGTCATTTCACCTTGAAGCCATCAGTTCGGAATTAGATGAAATGCAGCACAACATCTGCAAATCTGCTGCTATTTTTAAATAAAAACATACAAAAAAGTACAAAAAAAAGATAGAGATTTAAGTGATGACTGATTTTGCTTCCTGAACTCAGTGGCAGGCCAGTCCTTACCTTGTGCTCTAGGAGGATGCAGGTGAGAACCTGGAGACAGGCATCCACACCCAGCAGCTCGAGGGGAAGGTGCAATGGGAAGTCAACCATAGAGAAGCGAGAGTTGTCGGGCAGTGCAAAGGTGAGTGACCGTTTGAGTTCATGGGGCAAGACCTCCACATCAACACGCCTCTGACTCGCCACTGGTACCGGTGAGCGCAGCAGCCGGTACACCCAGGACTCAATTTCTCGCAGGTCAGCCAGCAGCTGGCTGCCTTTCTCTTCCACTGACAGTGCCCCAGTGAACACCCGCCACATGGTGTCCCTGGGAAAGACATAAATCCAGTGTGCATTCAGAACTCAATGAACAAGGACCTTTCCTTTACAGTGATTTATGGATTCAGTTTAAATTCATTCTTTATCAATAAAATGTCAAAGTAATAAAACAGTGATTCAATGTGATACCTTCAAATGTCCTATATTCTACAACCACCAAATCCAAACATACTGAATTTATTATGATAAAACCAAAAGGAGGCATAAGCTATGTTTGCATGCACAAAATGTCTTAATCAGATTAAAAATTTGAGGCATTGGAATTTCCGAATCCACATCCAAATATGGACGCTAAATCAAATTATCCAATCATGACGTGCGTATACATGCACCAAGCTTTAATCAAAATAGCAGCATTTTGACATGCGCAGATTTGTCTAATTTCCCCTAAAATAACCGTAGAAGTAGTTGTACCTTCGCCTGTGCTGTAAACAAACGCTGTTGCGGCTACACTTTGCACTTTCACGCTTTTCACTCCGATTTAAATTCCGCACTCTTAACGAATGGACCTGCACCAGGTTCTGAAAAGCCTACTTTATTTTCTACTGTTTTCCGTGATCAAGCTACGGGCTCAGCAATGCATAATGCTCTTGTGTTACAGGACGAGAGAGCGGGAGGACATGAATGGGACACATGTGCAGTGAGGGTAATTTTACCCCAAACAGGAAGTCGCAATCGGAATAAGTGTGTACATGGACGCGGTTCGGAATAAGGATCAGCATAAACCAACCCTCTCAATCAGAATATAATTTCTTTCCGAATGACCCGAATCGGATCAGAATCTTCCAATTGACGTGTTTACACGAAGCACTTTTATTCTGATCATAGCTATAGATCCTCAAACAACAGGAGTTGGAATCTGTGAATATCTGGCATTTCTGGTTAAAATAACAAGACATTTAACAACTCATCTGCAGCGGTTGCTATGGAAACAACATTGGCATCAACAAACTACGTATGGTGTCAATGACGTTTAACAGATTGCGGAAGCATGAGAAATTACAGTTTTGCCTGTACTTAAGTCTCCTCCTTGACAGCTCACCCCTTCAGATGCATCACTCAACCCTGTCTCCTGGAAATGACATTTGTACTAAAAACCTTCATTGAACATGAAAACAATAATATTGCCTCAGGTGTTTAAAAGAAAACCTAAATTATTTAGCATTACATTTCCTTCTAAAGTTTCCTGTTGCAAATTAGTTATAAATCTAACTTTCTATGAGAAAGGGCTCCTTTATCTGACTCTGTGTTCGGAGACACAAGAGAGCATAGGAATTGAGACATATCTGAAAAGATGCCTTTCAAACCACTTCCAAATTTGGCTGGGATCCTATGTGCAGACAAAAAGTATTGTTATTTATTATAGTGCAACTCCACTTACCAAATAGAGCAAAGTGTAATATAACCATCAATGCAAAAAGCACCTTTGAAATTTAAAGCCTTACTGAAAGTGACTGTATTTTGTTGAAAATTCACATTTACAATATGAGCAACTGTAGTGCAACAGCATGATTATATTCTGATATTATACACAGAAACTCTTATTAGAACTGATATAATCAAAAATGTCTAGCACTTATTTTAGGATCAAATCAGATTTAGTACATAATTTAATTTTTTTTCTTTTGCTGCAATAGTACCTCATCAAACGCCCAGTGACATCAATAATATCATGTGATAAGCAAATGAGACTGAAAAGACTAGAGAGGCTCTTAAGACATATTTGAAATATTGATGAGAAAACCGTCAACTCTACACACACACAGTGTCATCATTACACCCTTTCTAGAGTGTATACTCAGTGTGTGGGTAGCAAGGAGGGAGGTAAATCATTAGTCCTTTGGCAACCTCCCACCAACTGCAGCTGCTACCCAAAGGCAGCCAGAGACCTCAATCTGTCAGAGCTGCCACAGCAGAAAGCGCTCGCAGCCATTATGCAGTGGCTCTCCCTCTCGTCTGTCATTGACACATTATATATCAACCAACCATATCAGGAAAAAAAGATTTTCAGGTCTTTTAAGTCTGTGCTTGAATGGCCTTTTTGAGATTTATAGAGAAACCATATCGCTATACTGTGGCTGCCATGCAGCATTTAAACAGCGAAGAACATGTCAAAAATAACTGCTCATTAGACATTACTAAATTCCCCTGTAGTGATGAAGGGGAAAGCTACACTGGTTTTAAAAACTATATATAGATAACTTGTATCTTGGGTGATCAACACTGAGCCTAAGGACAGCGTGAAGTGACAGCCTAATTATCACTTTTGAATCCACTGTGTCACTCATGGTACCAGAATAACCAAGAGAGCTCAGTAAATACAACACAACATAGTGTAACATTATGGGTATTTCCCACATTTCATATAAATCAATTATAACTGGGGGTTAATTAAGCAGATGCCGCATACTAATACCATTTGATAATATTTGCGCTTCAAGTATAAAAATCAAAAAACCATATGGAACACCACTCATAGTGTTGTATATACAGCAGGTAAAACTATCTGCAATTTTCATTTAGCAACCTGTTGCAACTTCTAATAATATTCTAGAATATTTCTGCCAACCTGCCATGGCAGATAAATTAGCTTGTTGAAGAATGAAAAATAAAACATGTTCTGTTTTATCATGTAGAAACCCCCAGTAAAAGTGAAATACTGAATGTTTAAAATCTGTCTTGTATGTAGACTGACCTTTGCCACTAAATTAAAATAATATATGCTGTTAAATAATTTATTCAAAACAACAAAAGCGGATATTTTAGTTGCCAGTGCCATTATTTATCATCGCAGTGAAGCATAAAGCTAACTGTGAAAACAAGGTACAAGCTGCAGATGGCCTGCAAAACCGCACAGAGCATGGACAAAGGCTCTTGTGTTAATTCTATTACACAAACATACACAGAAGAGGTTGACATTAAGAGCAGCAGAGGGGGGCAGAAAGAAAGCAGTGAACATTACAGAAAACACCTGAAGGACAACTACAAATGTAATAGGTTATGCTATTTTTTCTAATTTATCTAGCCTTGTACTTAAAATAACATATTGATGAAAAGCTAAAAGGATTTTTGTATTAACTAAATATTTCTGAGGTCAAAAATTGACATGCAAGGCCATACCATGAATGTACTGATGATATTCAATAGCTTACAGATGAAGACAGGATATAAAGCATGAGCTCTATCTTATTTTTTTTTTTTTTAATAACAATGTTCGTATGTGCATGTACTGGTTTATTATGAGCCAGCTGCTCTTAACAATGCATACCCCATAGATTCTGTTCAGCTAATTTCACATTCCATTATAATACCAAACCATGAGAAATAAAGATTGATGGGGTCCATTAAGGCCTTATACCCTTGATAATATGAATTGACTCAGCAAATTTTATGGAATCTGCCATTAGATGAGATGGGATCCAAATTGACATCTGGCTTAAGGGTCACACACCCAAATAGGTCACTGCGTTGAAAGCAATAAGGGTTCATCTGCAAGTATGAATGTTCTGAGTAATATCATACCAATCATACAGATTCAGGCATTTGTAGTGTTGTAGGGTTGTTTTAATAGTATCTAAGCTGACATGTGTTAGTCCTGAAAATAAGACGTGTATGTTTTACTGTACACTGGAGTGAAATGGAGGTATAATGGTGAAGCAACAAAGAACATGTAGATTTCGAGATGCAAACATATGCCTCACCTCTGGGTGGCGCGAGGCAGCCCGGCTCGTTGAGTTAGCCTCTGACTGCAGCAATCCACCAGCCTCTTGAGAATATATAAACATTCCCTAAAGGTGGAGAAGAAGGGGTAGTGGCTGAGTATGCACAGCGAGGTCAGCGTGCTGTTGCGGTTTCTGGTTGCCATCTTTGCAGCCCGTCGTCTTTGCTGTGGGGACTTGCCAGCATTTAGCTCGGCACCTGCTTGTCCGCTGCCCTCTTCTTCAGAGGCAGATGGGGGTGCTGACTCAGCACTGTTCGGTACAGATAACTTAGAAGGCTGGCCACCGCTGTTGCTATCAGACCCGTCACTAGCAGTCTCCGCCGCCTTTGCTGCTGCCTCTGCATGGCCACTTTTATCCCCACGAAGACGGTGATGTCCTCGCTGAAAGGAACGGTAGAAGTTGACGCAGATTCCGTAGCGGGTGATTCCTGAGTCCTTATCGGTCAGAGTGAAAACGAATGAGGAGTCGTCACGAAGGCTAACCCTACGCTGGCGTATGCTCAGGCAGCCCTCTGGTTGGCAGAAAAAGACCACATCTGGTGGGAGCGGGAAGTCGCGGTGGTCCTCCAGCGGGTAGCGGCGGAGGAGCTGAGGTGTCTGGGCCACACTGTCACTACTTGGTTGCCTGGAGGACGGACAGATGAACATTTGTTTCTATTTTAAAGAAGCAGGTGGTAAAGCTGCACCCTTATTCAGTATTAGGACAAACAAAAGTTCAAACAACTGTATTTTCAGAGATCTTTCTGCCATTCTTTTTAAATAATTAATACATTGTTTTGCCTAAAATGACATCTTCAAATCTTTTGTACAACCAACAGCTCAAAACACAATGACTCTTCATTCCTGTCATAAATGACAAAGAAAAAAAACAGCAAATCTGCAACAAACATGTTGCACATTGACGTAACATGTTTTCCTCCTTTTGCTTCAAGGATAGTTCTTCTGAATGACTAGTTTATTAGACCATTAATTCTTGTAATTAGTTTTATTTGATCTGCAAATGCATTGTCGTCACGAAACGTTAAATATATATTTAACTTCATCAGTCATCAAATGACTACAATTATTTTATTAAAAAAACAAAGCCTCTGACAATATGACAAGAGCTGCAACAATTAATTGATTAGTTGACCGAAAGGAAATTAATCAATAACTATTTTGATAATCGAATAAATTTTTGAGTCTTGTTTCAAGTATAATTGTCAATCATTTGTTGGTTCCAGCCTCTTTAATGTCAGGATTTGCTGCTTCTCTCCATTATTTCTTACAGTAAAGAGTCTTTGGGATTTGAACTGTTGGTTGAAGTAAACAAACAATTTGAAGACATCATTTTGGCCCCTAAAAAATGTCATGAGCATTTTTCACTATTCTTTAACAAACTATGGTACAAATAATGAATCCATTAATTAGAGCCCAAGCGATATATCGGTTCGGTCGATACTGACTTATCACAGATATATCAATATAAGCTTATATGTTATCTATATTGGCCAATATTTAAAAAAAAATTGGTTTTAAAGAAAAAAAATTGCAGAAACAGATGGGGTGATTTATATTAAATTTCCACTGAACGTAACTGTTCAGTGCATTGCTGTCATTTAAGTCGGTAAAAGTTTATTGTTTATCTGTAAAATATTCTTCTGCGTTGCATATTTCTGTTAAAAATATTTGATAACCTCATTTGAGGGATCATTGTGAATAATTTGTGTATATCAGAACCTTTTTATTCCCTGATATCAGTATCAGCTCCAAATATTTCAGAATGATTGGTCTCTAACATTATAGTGAAAAATAACTGTCAGAGTAATAAGTGATTAAAATAATTGTAAGTCGCAGCCCTAATGAGAACTATCAAAGACCGCGCAGACGCAAATTTTTAACTACCACTATTTTTAGCTAAGGATCCAATGATGAGGTCAAGGGAAGTAAATAAAAACACTTAGTCAATCCCAGAACTGTGAAACTGACAGTCAATATAACATTTAACACTTGGACTTTAATGTCAACTCGAAAAAAAGCAGCACATTGGACAGTCACCTCATTTCAATGTGTTCATGTGAATCATCCCTTTCCCCTGTGCCTACTGTATGTGAAAGAATGTGCAACTATGCTTCATTACTTATGCTTCGTCATGTGGAGGCTGCTATATTTTCTTACAGAATATGGTATTTGATGTGGTTGTGAGTGATGATGTTGCGTTGTGCTCTGGCAAAAGAAGAAAGGGTACATACACATTTTTTAACAATACCCATTACAACAACAATGCATTATCAAAATGAATGATTTTTTTGCAATTTCTGTCAGGATAATTGATCTGATGGCAATGAAATGGATTGTCAAGACTTACACAAGTTTTCAAAGCAATATTTATACCAACCCTTATGACTGTAGGGACTCGGACATTTCATTAAACTAAAAGAACATCATAGATTAAGCTCTCACCTTGCTCCGACCACCACCAGGTAGTCAAGAAGGCGAGGGCACATTTTCTTTTTCTCCATTTTGGATTGACCGCGTCCTGTATGTCAGGGCATCCAGGATCTGTGTTCCCTCTTCAGTCAGCGGTGCCTTTCCATCACAATTGGGCAATGTCTGGTGTCAAGCTGAAACACATCTCTTTTGTCATCATTGTGATGGTTCGGAAAAGGATAAACCTGCAAGAAAAGACAAAAATGGAGAAAAAATACATTTCAAGACTGGAGTGTGAAGAATGAGAAAGAATCTGGTTCACTGCCACTGCATGATACATTGATTTCACACAGTAAGGTTACATAATGCCGGAGTACTTTTTTATGTAAACAGTGACATGATAGGAGGGCAGTGAATAATGTTGTGTAGTGTTGTAACTGGTTGTTTAAACATGAAACATAACCAATTAGGCAAGTGGTTTCAGGACAAACAGACAACAGAGGTGCTAAAAAAAAATGTTGCATTGTGGTCTGGTTTATTGAGGCTACTGCCAGTTAAGAAAGAGGCAATCATTTCCAATTCTAATATCCATTTTGTTTGACAGATCATATTTATCAAAGATCTGTATCTGGGGGGATGGAACATGACAGAGATAGTTACTTTTGTAAGATATTTTGAAAGACAATGTCATTCTGACATTACATTCCCGGTATACAATTTGATCGTGTCCACTCGACAGAGCACATGGCAGGATAAGATTAAACTGGAGAAGCACAAAAGATATCAGACATGACAAGACTACATAAGCATCTAAATTGCAAAACAACATTCCCTACTTGTTATCCCAAAGAGTATAAAGTAAGAAAATCAAAATCATTGACTTTTGCGTAATGGCAATTATTTCAAAAGCTGTTCTTGTTAGAGGATAAACCCTTTCCATTAATGAATGGCAGATAAAGTGAGCAGCTGTGACCTATGACAAATACAGACTGACGGGTAACTGCAGCGATCACTTTAATGTCATTTTCCACTGCAATTTTAGAGTCAAGATGATCAAAGAGCCTTTGGTCAACAAGAAGTATGAGACAAATTCAGCTGTATCAGGAAGTTATCACAAGTCTTGCATGCGCACACAGTGAGAGCACACACTCTTATGCACATTGAACTCATGTTTGGAGAGCAGGCAGACAATTGTCCTGCACTGTAGCAGTACCAAAACATCATAATTTAGACAAGAACAGACGCACATGACAGCCTGCAGCTTATGTATTGGCTCTGTACAGAGATGACTGATGACTGTATGTGCTTTACCTGCCCACAGCCGTCACTGGGTGCCAAGCAAGTACAGCACTGGATCAGAATCATACTCATTCATAAATTTAACAGCCGTTAGTTACTGTTAATAAATACTGGGTTTTATATCTATATCGATATAAAAGACAGCAGCACAAAGAGCATAATGGGCTTTTTCCTTTCAAAGAACAGCATGTGGCTGCAGGGAAGTCTACAGTCCGGCGAAAATACAATATCTCTTTCTCTTCCACGGCGGATTTCTCCCAGCATGATTGTTAAACGTTGTTACAAAATGGCGGCTGTATGAAGATGCTGTGTTCACCGTGAGAGAAGAGCACCAGAACGGGTCTACTAACCTTTAAATCCTTAGAATAATAAAACTAATAAAACCACACACATGTTCCAAACCACCTAACACTAGCAACTGTGACATATTGAAAAAGAAAAGCTACAGTCTGGCAGAAGTGCTACATCCTGAGTGATCTGATCAAAAGCGGACAGCCCTACGTACAGGAGTAAAGGGTCCCAAGATGCACTGATGACACATTTGAGGTCCATTTGTTTAGACTGCATTCAGCAGATGTTCAGGCCACATGTAGCTTCTTTCAACAGTGTGAATACTAATGTGTCGAGGGCCATATCAAAAGACTGCCATTGTCAGTGTCAGTTAATCATTATTAATACAGCACAATTCATGCATAAAATGCAATATTAATTGCTGAACATTGGAGCAGATAAGCATAACAATTAAGTTAAAAAAGGACAGCAAGATAAAATAATTGAAAGTATAAAAAATAAAGCAGACAATGCAGCAACCAGATAAACATGGAGAAAGAAAAAGAATAAAATAGCATCCCATTCTCATCTTGAGTTCACCAGACATCAGTGCCCTGCCGCAGCCCCATGTGTCTCACCCAGACACACTGGGTTGTTTTAGCACCATTGTACCACTGACCTTCAGACAATGAGCAGCTTTTTTGAACCCACCCAATCAGCTGACATCATGATTCACACTAAGTATATGACAACTTTATATTGACAGTTTTAAATACAACATTTTTGTTGGTAAACACATCGAATTTTATAAATCGATTAACCAGGATGCTCGTCTATCGTCTTTGGGGAAGTCCCAAGAATCTCCTAAAAATCTGCTTAGATATGAGTGTTATGTTAAACTTTGTGAAACCCTGTCCATGATCAATTCTTAATTATTTGGCTAACTTTATATATTAACTAATTTCTCACGTGCTGTAAAAAACATTGTGTCAGTATATCCCACTGATGTTCCAGAGCAGGGGAGCAAGATCTGATCACAAGTGGGCACTACAGACGCATGTGGACGCGCATGTTTACGCTACTTGTGATCTCATAGGAAGATGTTAATACCAAATGTGAAAAGGCTCCATGGTGACAGGATCATGCTGTAGCAGACAGTCTTTACTCTAGCACCAACAAATGGCACACCCTGAAACACAAACACTTTAACCAGAACACTTTTTCACTGACTGTGACGTGCTGATATCCCTGCACTGATAAGTTAATAGGGCTATTTGATTTAGCCTCAACACAATCCCAATGAGCTGTGTATCTTTGCTTTTGTATTTCTCTATCTTATTGGTGAGGGCACTTTTAAGAGCTTATAATAGGGTGCAATAATAGTATACACTATTAGTGTTTCATTTATTTTATTATTATTTTTATTATGGTGTATCCCAATCTTTTCTGAACAGGTGTTGTATTATTTTCAGTGCATTTTATGGCAAAGTAAACTGCTATATTAAGCAACTTATGAAGATAGATAAATGGAGATGATTATTATTAATCCTTGTCAGAAAATTAATTCATCACAGCAGCATGTTCAGATACAGGACCAATAGGACATATAACAGTATAAGGTATTGAAGTATTAAGTAAAAAAAATAATTATAAAAAGTAGAAAAATATAGTCAGTATAGACAGTTGTACAAATCTAACAATATATGCTGAAGTTGTGCAGAGAGTGCAGAGTTCAGTGCAGGTAGGAGGAGGTGACTAATTTTAACAGGTAAAGTATCTAGTGTCTAATAACAGACGTGTTGAAAAGTCTGATTGCACTGGGGAGGAATGAGATCCTGTATCGTTCCTTGTAGCAGCGGGGTTGGATCATTCTGTTGCTAAAGCGGCTCCTCAGAATGTTCACAGTTTCATAGAGGGGGTGGGAGGTGTTGTCCATGATGGCCAGCAGTTTGGTCAGCATCCTCTGCTCCACCACCTCCTCCAAGGTGGCCAACTGAGAGCCGACAACAGAACCTGCTTTCCTGATCAGTTTATTCAGTCTCTTGGCGTCCTTTGCCTTGATGCCTCTGCCCCGGCACACCACAGCAGAGAAGATGGCGCTTCCAACAACAGACTGATAAAACATCAGGAGCATCCGGTTGCATACATTGAAAGACCTGAGCCTCCTGAGGATGTGGAGTCAGCTCAGGCCCTTCTTGTACACAACTTCAACAGGGGCCTGAGCCAGATCTACTTCCTAGTGCATCTAAAAAAATAAGAACATCATAACTTTTCATCAGTTATCTAATTACTAGTCTATCTTTACATTGTGCTTACGCTTTGAAAACTATATAAAGTTTCACTTCATCAACAATGAGGCAAATATAACCGTCCTGAGTCATAACTAAGAAGCGAGCTCCGACACCTGAATGTTATTCTGAGAATTGACACAGCTCTCTCTCTCTTGGTCGATTGATTTTTAACTGGAAATGCCACCAATATAATGTCCATAACTAAATGTATCAGTTTCACAATGTTGTGGAAAAGCAAGTTGAGAGATATTGGGGTTGTTTTGCATGGTTTTTGGACCTCAGTTAGATTACTGACTTATTAATGTGTTCTCCCTCAGCTTCAGACTTAAAACAACAAATTGAAGTTTCAAGCCTGAAGCTACTAAAAAAAAAAAAAAACCTACATATACAACCACTGGTTTATGTAGTAACTTTGATATCAGTAGAGATATTTAGATGCTATTTTCTGGTTATATTGTTCCAAAAACAGGTCGGCTATCACAAACAAAATGTATTTGACATGTCACAAGTAAATGTCCTGCTTCATAGATGTGAGCCTTCGAGGTAAAAAAAAAAAAAAAGACTAGCCACATAAACACAGCAGTGCAGAGAAGGACTGCATGGACATGAGTGTATGTCATTTATTGGATACTAACGCACTGTACATCCCCACACAGCTGTCAGTGTGTGACACAGCTGTACAAAATGGACATTAGGGGCGACTTCGTCACGGATATGATTCTAATTATCCAGAATAGCTCCAACTGGGAGTAGAGAAGGCGTTTATTGGGGAAGAAGAAGGTCAAATGGTAAAAATGTTATCTTATCAAAAAGGTTAGAAAAAAAATGGTAACATCATTATCATCATAAAAATAGGCAGCATCTTTTTCTTATCACATAAAGTTTTAAGTTGGGGAAGAAAGTAGGCTGGTCCATACCCGACAGGGTTAACATAAGGAATGAACAAAGTGGCTAATAGTCTTTACAGTGCAAAGTATTTGATGTGTGCGGTACCATAAGTAGATTTGGCTCACACAGCACTACGCAGTGGGCTGAAACATGTAATGTTGAGTCAGCTTAATGTCAGCATTCATCACTTTTGGTAAAATTATTCAAATGCACTGCAAGTCTGACAGTACTCCCACTTGCTTTTGAATGTCAATGAAAAAGAAGTTTTAAGTTTATTGCCACTTCAGACACTGCTTTGAGGATACTTCTGTGTTGAAATACTTCACTTTTAAAGTTAGTAGTTCATACAGTTCCAGCTATTTCTGCATACATGACATGATTTCAAGTATAATGGATTGGTAACGTCTTAAAAACAGTGGCTTAATACAGAGAGAAAGTAATTCTAACAACAGTGAGGACTAGACTTATATGGAATTTGGCTCTAGCCCCATTTATCTTACAAAACCATCAGGACAATGATGCTACGTGCCGGTCTGGCAGGATTATTACTTCTGGTGCAAAGCCAAAATGGCTATTTTATGAGGCAGCGACACTGAAAGCAGAGCTGGCAGCAGACCCATCCAGCACAAAGATACAGAACAAGAGCTTTATTTTTAGATGAGAAAGGACTACGCCAATTCACTGACAGTATTTAACGAATGTGTTCATGATTGAATCTTGCTTTGTGTCTCTAAAAATAAAAGAAATGGATGGTGTAATCTTCACAGGCAAGGCGATGTACAATAACAACGAATGAGCCTGGTCAGAGTTGTCTGCAGGCAGCGCTAACTGGTTATGTAAGCACAGGGAGGAAGTAGATATGATTCACGAGCCTCGATCATGGACAGCATTTCTTGCCAGTCACAACGGAACAGCAGTTACCAGCGATAGACACATTAGAGAAGAAAGACAGGAGGAAATAAGGATAGACAAAAAGTGTGATGCACTGCATGTGGGCCATCTGTCATGACACCAACTGTCACGTCAGACTGAGCATGTTTAGGGTTTTACACTTCCTGGAGTAACAGGGACGTAGCTGTGCTCAATGTCTATTGCAGAATAATGATATTACCTATAGTTTGTTTTAACATGTCCATTGAGCTTTCCATTGTCAGCTGATATGGACACGGTTGACTGGTATCAAGGTAAAGGGGAATAAGCCAGCATTCACCGATACCAGTGGCAGATAATAATCTGCTGTGTCTACATGAGCTGTCTTACACCTGACTATGACACAAATCGTGACTGAAAATGAGCAGAATTTCTGCCTTCATTCTGTAATACACCAACGACAGCCCGGATCTTCCAGGTAGAAAACCTAAGGAACCAATGCCAACCACTTTCCTGGGGTAACGTGTGACGTTGCAGAAGCTGAATCCAATCATTTTTCATGCAGAGGATTTTCTTTAATTCCTTGGTGCAAAAGGACGTCGATATTTGTATTGATTTTCAGCCCAGAATATCGACGTCCTTTGTATTCTTAGTTGTAACCAGCCCGCACCTCTATGATTATTACCTGAGAATTTACAGTAGTGTTGACACAGCGCTCTCTGCACTCAATGCCACCAACATAATGACTACATCCAAATGTATCAGAATATATGATAGAAATATTTATCACTAGGATGAAATACGTCTATTCATCCTATACCTATACTGGTCACCTTGCTGATATCCTTAACCATCACTATTAGCTGCCTTATCTCATAAATCGTGTTGTTTTGTCAAAAACTGTATTGACATTGAATGATGTAGCATAAGAGCAAAAGCACAGCTACCGACATGGCGAGTTTACCGTGACACTATTATCAACGGGGGTGTCAGGCTCACGGTAAATATCCAATACCAGCCATCGTTAGTTACGATGTGTGGGGAGCAAATTCATCACCTCACAAGCTAGCTGCGCTGATTAGCTTGACGGTGACATTATAACACATCTAGTTTAATACGACGACGGCAACGCCTTCTCAGACGGGCGTGTGGCGTTAGCCTGTGGTTGTTGTCCGCTTTCCCCATTTCTGACAAGCTGTCAGGCCTTCGGTCGTCCTGCATGTTCACCCCAACGATGCGTCCTCTCACCTCCACACTGCTAGCTTCAGGCTCCCCTACGTCACGGGGGGATTAGCTAGTTAGCTGCTAAGTGGAGCTTCAACGGCTTGATTCATAAAATATTAGCAACCCGTCAAATGAAATAAAACGGCCGTGAGATTGTCCCAAAAGCGCGGAACACACACCACGAGCATCGTGAATGGGTTTCATTCGCGCGAACGCTGAGAAAACAGCATCCTTACCTGCTTACGTTAGCCGACTAGCCGCTAATGCTCGCTGCGAAGCCAGCTGCCGATGACGGCCTGGGTGGCGGGTGCCCTCTTCGGCTACAGAGGGAGGGAGGCAGCGGTGTTTGTCCGGATTCAGTCCTCCTTCCGCGAGACTACGGTTTATCATTGGAAACATCGGGCGGATGTGGCGGCTGAGAAGGATCGCTTGTCCGAGGCGAGAGGCGATGCTGGTCAGCAGCCGCGCCGCGCTCAATGAACGGGCACCTCGCTCAGTTCCAATCTGCTTTCACAACATCCTTCTCATCATCCGTCGGCACAGAGTTCCGCATACTCACATCCCGACCGACCTCCCGCAACAACAACCACAGCGCTCCCCCCCACCACACACACACACACGCACGCACGCACGCACACGCGCACACGCACACACTCACAGCGGTAATTATTCACCAATCTGACAACAGTTTGCAGTATTTTACGATGTTCTACTGCCAAACAGGGCCGGACAAAGCTTTTCTGGGGGCCGGTAAATAGGGGTCAAAATGTGCAATTAGGCAAGTAGTCACACTTCACAAAAACTAACCATCAAAAGGAAGAGAAGCTCTAAGCTCTACATTAAATTACAATGCCAACTACTTACTTTAATATAACATAGAATTTAAAACATCAATCAGGTCCCTGTATTTAATTAATCAAAAATATGCACTTTTTAAAGCTTACATTAAGGAAAATCTAAAAAAAAAATAAAGTTATAGGTTTACCTCAAAGGGGAAATCATAGACTTTACACATCAAAACAGCGAGTCATAGCCAGGTGCACATGTGGAAAAAGTTGTTTAAAAACCTTTTTTGTGACTCCAGAGGAGCACCATCCTGGAAAATGAACAAGCCTCGTTGGTGCGGACCCACCCAATGATTCACCTGTGTGTATCCATGATGAGCCAGCCCTCTTCCCCACAGCTGGAGCAGGTAATTTTCTCCTTTTGGTCTCATTTATCTACTGGGACCAAAGTCTGGCTCAGTTTCCTTTAATATGAGCTAAGTCCACCCCCTGCTGGTGATATGATAGACTGACTTTGTATATATGCAAAGTTGTGACTTGAGATAAGAGGACTGCAGGCAGGCCAGTTTAGCATCTGCACTCTTTTACGACAGAGCCCAGCTCTATATTTAATACATGCATGTTGGCATTGTCTTGTTGAATTCAGCGATGCCTTTTCTGTGAAAGACGTTGTTTAATTGGCAGCATAAAACCCGTATGGATCATTCAGCATTAATGGTCCCTTGCATACATTGATTTCTTCAGAGTCTCATAATAATAATTATGTTATGTAAGGAATAAAGCCCCCAAATTCTTTCCAATATTATGTTTAGAGATATTATCCTTAAATTACTGCATCATTTTCCAGCAGTGAGGTGACTCCGTCCCTCATTACTTAAATAACTTAAACTTTTCACAACTTTGCGAGTCTTTAATTGCCACTGACTGTCACATCATTGCTATGCTGCTGGCATCAAATTCAATAAGGGCATTTTCAAAAGAAAAAGAGTTCTTTTTCAAAACTTGGCTTTTTCATGTTTTACAAATCGTCACTGTCTCTATTTACGTTTTAGACAGTGTCACAACTTTTGGGGGTTCAGTAATTTTCCTATGAATGATGCAAAATAAATCAGCCACAAGTTTGAAAATGGAAAATAGAAAAAAAAAAACAGTCGATTGAGAATTAAATTAGTTTATCGGACTTCTGTAATGCCATCATGTTTAACTTGAGTCCAGCAGCTCCAGGCTACATTAAATGACACTGCCATGCCATGTTTCTGGCTCTGAATCATGTGATCATCTGATCATTCATGAGGGTATTATTAAATAGATGAAAAGCAAAAAACCGAAGCTTAAATAAGCAGTGTGATCAGTGTTAGAAATGTTTCACGGTCTCTCAAATGAACCACGTTAAATGAACAAATAAGAAAATATAGGAAAAAAAATGGCCACTAAGGTCTGTCTGGTTTTAAACATTAAAACATTAAAAAAAATAATAACCTTACCAGAAAAAAAAAAAAGTAATTTTGCTTTCAAACACATCAGCACTACAGCGTAGCTTTAATTTATTCCGTACATACAAAACAGAGCATCTTCAGGAGTTACAAGTATTAAAATAGGCTTGCATTTATATTTATCAATAGTGTTTATACTCTCACCCGTTGAAGACAGGAATTATATCAGAGATGTCAATTACAGTATATACATTAAACTTGATAAACAGAGAATTAACATGTACACCATTAAGTATAACAAGTTAAACAACTGATGCTTTTTGCTCATGAGGTCAGGGTGCAGCAAACCCTGACAAAATAATGACCTGGGATTCCATTAGGACAATCCAGCCCAGCAGTAATGAGCCTACTTTTAAACTGGTGAAACCCTGAAAGCAGCAAACCAAAACCCTACAGCAAAATGTCACATTTCATTGCAAAGGGACGCATGAAAGTTTTGCATGTCGAGCCGGTACAAAGCACTGGTATCGTGTTAAAATCCTACCCTCTCCTGCATTAATCCGCTTCTTTTATCATTAATCCATCCGACAAATGGGACAAACCATTAAGTACGTTTCTAAAGTGTTAGGAGAATCTAAGAAAAATAATTACAAGAATTTAATTTAGTGAAAGGAGTAAGAAAAACTTGACACAATGTGGTCAGAAAATGTCATCAACATCTGCCTTTATGTGCACTTCAGGAAATCCTTTTATACTTTGATCGTAGCTAAGTTTTCTATCATGTTTGGCATTTTATTCAGGTAGTTTGCCTAACTGCATCCAGTAGCAGTTAAATATTACATAACTGGAGCCTTTCATCAATTGTTTTTGTTTTTTGGCGGGGCAGGGGTAACAGGAAGAAGCCCACTCTGCTCTCCATTGTTTCTGTGGCTCTGCAAGCTCAAGAATATACTGTACTGCCAAGATAACGAGACACAACGTGGAGAGAAAAACGTCCTGCAGGTGAAGCTCACTGTGTCAACACAGTCAAAACACCGGTTTTATCGGTAAATACAGCTGTCAGTTAACTCGCCAGCATGTTTGTGTGTAACATTAGCAGACTCTCCTTTGATCTGTTATGGCTCTACAATAGACAGGAACCATTTTGACACGTCAAGGTAGGAAAACCACAATTTTACATCAAATGTACAATGGCTGAATTCCATTTAGCTACAGTTTAGGCTTTATACACTTGAGTGTAGAGCCTTTTTTAAAAATGCCATTTCTAACTGTAGTTTTCCTGTCTGAATGCATGACCTCTGTTATTATGAGTTGTGTGTATTGGCATTTCTGCATTTATGCCAAAAAAATCCAAACATTTTAACTATTAAATGCAATTTTAGTAAATTAAATTTGCGGCTGGACATGCGGCCAAGCTCAACGGAAATGACTGACGTGTCCAAAGCAGGCTACGATGGCATTATGTTGTCCAGGTGTCAGCCTTCTCCATGCAGCCTGAGGGTCATGAGAGAATAAGCCTCAATGTTATCAAGTCGTACCGACATTCCTTCATCATCCATGAAGCATTTCAAGTTCATGCTGCACTGGAAAATGCATGGAGCACATAGAATGAATGTAAATATATAAATGTATGTATTTGAAATGTTTATTATGACATATTTCAACTAATTTCCTGTTATCTGCTCCCCGTTTGACTGGTTAAACCTGTTGTAGCCGAGTACTTTTAGAGGGAAGACAATCGAGGGCTTTAGATGAAGCTAATTTTCCACCTGATATCTAATTTCTATTATCCTGTTCAAACTACATTTATTTGGAATATTTCTTTTGCTTTTAAATGTTTTTGTTTATAGATAAAATCTAAAAATAAATGTACTGGTTTGTAATGAAATGAATAAAAGGTACACACACACACACAAAGATGTAATACCTATTTTGATTGAAGAATACAACTTTGTCAGAATGGGTTTTTATTCGTTTGAAAGGAAGGTCACACAAATGTTAGCTCGACTTCCTTTCTAAAACTATGTTCAGTCTTGACATGGAATTTCAGGACACGTATGTACCACGTATTTCAAGGTACCAGTGCTCTGTGTATAAAAAAAAAAAAAGAAGGAATAAAGAAAGGATTCAGTCGCATCATTTCCTGTAAATGAGAGCGCAGTTCAATAGCCGTCAGCAGAGTTTCTTGTGCGTTAGTATGTGATTGTACAATCTTGTGGATTTCTTGTGTCTATACATTTTTTCTTGTGAAAATAAATATACAATTTACATAAATGTTCATGGGCATCTATAACTGACCAAAAGGGTCCTTATGCGCTTGGAAGAAAACTAAAGTGATATCAAGAAATCAAAGGAGCCTCCGATCCAAAGAGGTCTACTTCACATTACTTTACCTGAGTGACTACACCGACCGTTAGATTTCTGCACTTACTCCAAAAGGAACACAAGCTATTCGCTGCCATATCACAATGCACAAACCGGATGGCCTACCGTTTTAGCCTAACATCAATAAAGTGAACCGATCATGCTGAAACTCTGTCCACCAATTGCAAAAAAAAAAAAAAAAAAAAAAATCACCATTTCAACTTAACTTGCTGCTGTAATCCTGATGTTTCACACACCAACACCCAAGACCTGCTCAGAACTGTCTGATTATAATTCTCAGAGGATGACTATAGAAATGCACGAGATTGACAGAATGTTCAACTAATTAAATCCGAGATAACTGGCTGGAAAGCCTGATGCTGGTACTTAGTATCACCATAATCATGCCAGCATCTACACAAAAAGAACAAAAAAAAAAAGTGAACTAGGTGTTTGTGTTTCCTCCTGTGAGCGCAAAACAATTTAGCAGTCTTTACTGCCCTTTGAGAGCAAAGGGCAGCAATGCTCTCCTCCCACCACAAAAAGGAAAAACAAAAAAAATCTCAAAATGCTATATCCAATCCCTGACCAGACGGGCAGAAAGGTTCTCAGCGTTCCGACTTGATGCCACATCTGTCTCAAGCTTCGTAGAGCCACACTGTGACATCAGGTTTTGCAGTCACTCGTTAACGTCCCAGATTTCAGACAGCAGCGGGGGAAGCTTCTTGTCCTGGAGGCGGAGGGCGAAAACCTGCTCCGAGTGGACACTACTTAGTGTACGGAGGCTCACCAGCTTCATCAGCATGCGGGGAAACATCAGGTGATCCTGAGGACATATTTAAAACCATTTGATCAAGAAGGGACCTCACATTTTCTTACCTACACTCACATCTGTAACAATCTAAAAAATGATTATGAAACTTAAATTCAGCAGCTGTGTTTGTTAAAAAAAAAAAAAAAAATGTCCTAATCACTTCTCGTCCTGTAACTGCTGTTTAAACTGTTAAAATCCTCCAGCAGTGAACACAACATAACCTCAACCCTGACCCAATGTGCTTGTTGACATGGGAACCCGGTCGTGCTGATATGCTGGCAGTCAAAAGAGACGAATAAGTGAATCGCTGGGCACTTACATTTGGTCTCTTAATCAGGATGTAAGAGCGCAGTGCGTCCACATAGGGCTGCTGCAGCCTCTCCACCAGATCGTGATCCTGCACATTTGGCCGATCTAATCAGAGTTTACCGACAAAAAAACCCCAAAAAACACGTTAATTTATTTTATTTTATTTTTTTTAAGAAGTTTTCAGATACACTTATAAACATGCTTTGTAACAGTTCATGAATTCCAACCTGCAGAAAAGATGTTGATGGCGATGAGGAGGGCATATTCGGCCTCATCCAGATGCAGGTCATTCATTCCTTTTGAGAACTCAAAAATTGGATTAATGAACTCAATCTGAAGACCTGAGGAAGGTGGACAGAGGGACAAGAGAACAAAAAGTCCCTTTAAAGAAGAGCAACAAATGGTTCTTTTCACATATAAATTATATAATCATATCCTTTAGTTATGAGTGTATGCTGCATTTATGAGTTTTATATGTTGTAGATGATACTTGATGTTGGTTGTCTGCTTGTAATGGTTTAGGCATGGATTGGTATAAAGCATCATTTAAGAAGGACACAATACAGGAAGTCAATTTAAATGACATTTCCATTTCCATAGCCCCCATAAACAAAGAGGCAAAAATGCACAAACACACCTGCTTTAGCGAAATCCTCCTTATTATAGCTGAAATCTTTTAGAAAAGTAATGCTATCGATCATAGGATTGTACCGCCGAGATGTCTCCAGCAACATAATCTGATGAAGACAAACAGATTTTAGCTAGTGGAACATATTAATATTGACAGAACAGTCAAACTAGGACAAATTGATGTGCAGTCAGTAAAAAAACAAGTCATCAGCATTACAATAAAACTGCTTGAGAATAAGATGTCTACTCTCTGTCCACACTGTAAATGTGTCACTATTCATACATTCAATTTGACTTAACCTTCTTTTTTTTTCCTGCACTGATGACAGAGTTTTTGTTTGATTATTGCAGCTTAAATTTATACTGGTGCCTTTTTACTGGCAAGGTTAAGCATTTTCAAACAATAGTCACCAAAAATAAACAATCCAAAGGTCAAAGAAACCCACCAACCCCTCAAGGTTTCAACAATAAACTGTAAAAATAAAATAAAATAAAAGACTGATTAATAAAAGACCTTTAGCAAAAATGTATTCTCTGTTCAGCTGAATGTATTTGTTAATTCCTCTGGGTGTGTAAGAAATACTGTCGGACTCACAATTCTGCCTCTGTTTTCAATTATTAAGATTTAAATCTTATGATCAATTTTCAATTTAGAATCTAAATTATGACCCACCACGACCATGATGTTACATATTCAGAACATGCTGAATTTAAAATCAATGATGCACAGTTGCCAACACAGTATCTCAAGGTAAACCATGACAAACCTCGATGGTAGACGTCTTCAGAAGAGCAATCTGATCCTCCCTTGTGAGCTCCAAGAAACCAGGAAGTTGTTTAGCAAAGTCTACAATCTCCTGGACTGACATGATTGCCAGCTCAGTGAAGTGGGCGAACCGCTGCTGACGCACCTCCCGATTCTGCAGGTCCTGACTCTGTGGCCACGGCTGTTGGACACGACCACAAACGGATCGACTGGTTAGCACAGGGTAAACATACAAAGCAGCAGACGTTGTTTAATCTAATCTAATCCTGAAGCTAAAATCAAGTATGCTTTTATCAGAAAGTGAAAACAGATGTAAGTGAGGATAACTATACACCACTGTTTCATTTCCTGCTGCTGTGGTAAAAACATGGATTAACTCTAGGAGAGTTTGACTGAAGAAGTTCACAAATCCATGCATTTGTACAACTCTTGATTACAACATTAAAAAGACGTCGCCAGAGGTTGAACTTCTGCTGCAATGATTTCACTAAAAGTTTTTACCTTCCACAAGATACACTGTGTTTCAGTCACTGTTGTTTACAAATACAAAAAGAATATTTACCTACTTTCTTCTTCAAGTGACAACTAAGTTTATGGTGCCATTTAAATTAATTGACTGGTCACTACATGAAACAAATAGCTGTCCGCTGAGGCGTTCACATACCGTCACTTTTGGTCGGTCGAGGAAAGACCTCTTGTTGCATTGCTTTTGCATGGCGACGAGCTTCTCGATCATCTCCTGCTGCTGTGGCTCCAGTGTGGCTGCTTCCTGCGGTGGCGTGGGGGCCACCTCAGTGGACGTGCGGGCTGTGTCCTCCTCCTGCTTCTTCATCTTTTTCAGTCTGATTTGTTCCTCAGAGAGCACACCTGCAGAGGGACACACATCTTGACTGAATTAATACCTCCTCATATATCTTCCAATTCCTTTGTGAGATTCCCACCAATTAAATTGCCTGGAATAAACACTTTCTCAGAGTCATTTGGCACTCACATTGCTCTAGCATGCCCGCCTCCCGGCACTTGCGCAGGCGGCACTGCTGGCACTTGCGGCGCATGTACATGTCCATTTCACAGTGGCCGTTGTTCTTGCAGGAGTACAGGGCACTTTTAATGACGCTGCGTCGAAAGAAGCCTTTGCAGCCTTCACAGCTCAACACGTTGTAATGGAATCCAGAGGCCTTGTCACCACATACACTGCACACCTCATTGCCAAGCATCTTTGGAGCGGGCCCTTTCTTTCTCTTCACCGGCTGACCATCTGCACACATAGAAAACAGAGTGGATAAACCCTATAAACCAACTTCAGCAATTTCGTTTCAAGGATATTGGAAACACTGAGGCGGTAACTTGAACACAAGGGTCATCTGATATGTGCTGCGAGCTAGACAATGTCTACTCGCCTGCTCTCATTCAAATGAAAAAAAAAAAAAGAGTATTTCTAGTCATCCTTTTACAACGGAGATAAAGACAGAGAGATATGTCAGTATGCAAAATACAGAATGCATGCACATAATGCAGAACAAAAAATGCAAATTCAACCATACGCATCACATCAAACATCGTATGCATGTTCGAGGAAAAACACATCTCTGATATACACATTACAAACACCTGACACGGGGGTTTGCAACACAATAACTAGAATGACGTAAAGTTTATTAGATTAACTTTTCGGAGTTATCAATTTTAGCAATACTTTTGACTTTCATTAAACATTTCCTTCACACCCTAAATACACACAACGTGTTCTCATAAAAAGAACGATAACTGCAGGGTTAAAGGATTAGACTGTGGCCAAGCTATGATCACAGTGATTAACTATTCACACAAGATTGAAAAGCTTTTTCTGTAGATAATGTAGAAACTAAAATAAGTGTTCTGAGATTGTGACATAAAAAAATGCATGCTTGAGATTAAGATCAGATTAGCAGGGGTAAAAAAAACAACAAAAAAAAAAAAAACTTGTTAGTCTCGTTTGTGGAAGTTGTCACACCAGTTCAGTTACACACACAAGTACTTGAAGAAACACCAGAGACACACACTGTTACGTACGAGTGTACATGTATAGAATGACAGCAGCTGACTGCAAATGTGCATGAAAACATACATCCATAAAAGGCTAAGAATTCAATGCATCCTGACCAAGATACCTGCTCTCACATTTTATTTTCACAATGATGAGGCGCTCAGTGATGTCCTCCTGTTTGCTTTCAGCTATCACTAATGTTGGACAAAAAAAAAAAAAAAAAAAAAAGCCATATTTACGGGAACCGCACATTATTTTTTAACATTTTTCCACAACTAGACATCCTCTCTAACAGTTTCCTTCAAAAGTAGACCTGAAAATGATCTATGGATGGTCATATTGAAATAATGGTTGTCTTTCTCGCAGTTTCAGTATCTATAGCTAAAATCAAGACGTAATAAGCAACATTTTACTAGGTAAATGTACTCAGCCAATAATGTACATGTAGGAACCATTTCTATAGCTAAATGTAAGCAGAACACCAAAATGTTCAGTAGGTCTGACCTTTATGGTTGGGTCACTTACACTAAAAGTAGAAACCTTCAATGCTGGACAGAGGAGCATTAAAAAAATTGGACCACTGTGTTTGGCTCTATAGAGATTTAAGGGCAGAGATTAGGGGTTCTTGAGAACATTAACTGTGAGCAATAAATATTCCAATAAAGAAGTGGAAGATGTCTCCACATGCCTGCAGTGGCTTGAAGTTGAGGCTTAGCCACCACAGTACACATTTAAATTACATGTTGTCATAGTGAGCACTAAAACACAATTTCTTCCCAGTCAAATGTTTATATACAACACAGGTTGGCTGTTAAACTTCCTCTTTAAACATCAAGGAAATTAGTTCCTAGGAATATCCTTTGTTTGTAAGCTTTCAGGGTAAAAAAGAATTCATGCTGAATTTCTGTTCAGGACACAAACATAAAAGTTGTGTGTTACTGTCATATGTTGTTTCGGTCCCTCACCTGTGCTGGCAGATGTGTCAGCCGGATCCAGCTTTATGTCACCTGGCTCTATCGGCAGAGGGCTGCTCATTTTGGTCAGTGAAGGGCCATTTTGGGTGGGGGTGGGGAAGTCGTCTGGTCGGGAGAGGTCAGTCAGCGACAGCATTCCATCGTGCTTCATTGTAGTGCTCCTGCTCCTCTCCTCGACCATGCACTCCAGGTGCAGTTCAGAGGCCCCGTCAAATGCCTTACTCTCACCTGACGGAGGGAACACAAGCACGGTCAAAAGAAGCACCCCACCTTGTAACACATAAATGAAAGCATTCATCAGCCAAAAAGCTGGTACACAACAGAAAAACACACAAAATGATGGAACACTCATGGAGGATTATTCTCGTGAAGCTCATAATCTCCTTTTTCTGCTGGAGCCGCTCTTCTGTTTGAGGCTATAAAACCAAAGTAGCTATATCTCCAACATGGATCCAAACTGACGCAGCAGACACGCATGCATGACAGTGATTTTAATTTAAATCAAGATGACTATTTCTGGCAGACAAAAGAGAACAATCCACCAGCAAATAGCAGCTCCTTGAGGATAGGAGAGATCCCTGTACAGTCTGATCCAGTGCTAGTACAGAAACAGCTGCTCTCACCATGACCAACATCTTGGATATCAGTCACTGACAGCGTGGACATCTTCTGCACAGCAGGTTGTCATAACGAAATCAACGTGTACCTGAAGGGGAAAAAAAAACAACAAAAACAAAATACTCAATTATATAGCAAATACCTTTAAACTAAACATTTTCTTAGTATAACCCAAAGCAAAGACATTTTCTGACTTAAACCTGAAACTCTAGTATATAGTTTATAACAACCCTATGTAAACTATGCAGGGTGTGCGCATGTTCAAAACAAAGCTGTGGTTAAATTACATCGATGTCATGGCGATTATGGTCGTACGGAGAAAAATGCACTTCCTACGAATGCCCAAAATATGACAAGTGGACTCCAAAACCACACGTATAAGAAAGCCAACTGGCAATAAAAGCAGAAATGAAAGTTTGTCATGGGCCACATCCCGATGCATTTCAGGAAACTGATTCAGCAGACACATGCATGATTTTCAGCTATTCTTAAACTGCCTGCAAGAGCTAAAGTGCAGTTTAAAAATAAAAGGGCTTTCTGAAATACGATTGTGACAAACATAATTTTATTAATATTATTATCATCATATGATAGAGTATAATCCAGATCTAGAGCTTAAAGTTCATTTTATGCTAAATTAACCCTCTTATATCAGCTGGCAGATTATTGAGCTCACCTGAACGAATCTGGCAAAGTTTAATACAACAATCAGCAACCTTAATGATAAGTTTTCTTTAAATTGTTCGAGAGAGGCCGTTAATTCAACTTTTGGAGATTGTAGATGCTGGTGCTGTTACAATGTGGGCTCTTATACCGTTGTTTCCGACAGATATTCAACAATGAGTGATTACTGAATAACCAAATAGGAATGTAGGTTTACTTAACATTAACTGATATTATCGCCTCGATGCAGAAATCCTGAAATATTGCCCTCAGGCAGTCCTGCTCATTGATGTTAGCTGGCTCTTGCACGGAGTTTATGTTCATTTTCCGTTTTGTTTGTTTTCTTTTTCTCTCCCGCTGTGTATGGATGCGTCAGAAACACTGTTTTACTGCAACATGGCGGCAATGGACATTAAGCTCAGGCAGAGCATTGGGCGTCAACATCGAGATAAGCCTCGAAGACGGTTATTTTGTTTAGTGCCAGATTTGCAGATTGTGATATTCACCTGGACGGGTACAGGGCCACCGTTCTCACACAATTTAACCATATACACAAGCCCTGTGCCAAGCTAATTTCTATTTACTTCTCATTTTAATTTCACAATATTCAATTTATATTAAGTCTGTGTCACATTTTCTGTTGCCCATACTTGCTTTAAAACATAGCAAAAATTGTTCCCAGGTATTATAATTTGGACAGAAGTGCAATTTTGTAATCATTCTTGAAACTTTTCAGTGTGTAACATTCTCAGAAATGAGCCACCTTGTTTATCTTGTATCTGCAGACTAATCAAGCAGCCTTTTATAACTTATTTCACAGAATACATTACAATTCTAAATTTCTCACTACTAACATGACATCACCAAAGATGACCTGTATGACTACTTTTGTCCCTGTGTGTGGAAACAACGATCCTGTTACTTAACCAATTGTCAATTGATGTCACTTTGTCCCCGCTTAAACTTGGGATATTATTACCGAATGTGTCATTCTAAACACCTTGAGTTTGGCATCCGTGCTATAATTTCTGCAAAATTAAAACCTGATGCTAAATGCCGAGCCAGCAGTGATTAACTGAAATTAACTGCAGTTCCCGGGCCTACAATACAACACTGCGAAAAAGAACAAAAAGGGTCTAATAACATAATTATAAAAGGTCAGTTTCCAATAACTGTGTCAAATAACTTTAATCAGCTCATTAAAAATCACTGCAGCGTGAAAGTTATTGTCCAAGCTCCAGTGAGCTTGGACAATAACTTGCTTCTAAATAACAAAGTAAACCAATGAGGCGGTTTTTGTTGCAGCAGTGCAACATTAAAGCTTTCACACATAAGGTAATTATGAAGGCAGGCATCAGTTGCTGGCTGACATAAAAAAAACCAAGGAGAGGGTTTTTATATACCCGCTGCGACTGTAATCACTCAATATTGGTGAATGTTACACAAAACTGAAGTAAAGGATGACTGATAATATGGCTGCCTTTAAAATATCCATGTTGTCATTAAGCAGCACTGAACCCTGAAAACATGGCGTGAAGATAAACTTGTTTCTTTGGTGACATTTTGCTGTGGATAACACTGACAAACCTAGACAGAAGCTAAAGCCATTTCGACACAAGGCGCCGTCTCACTCAGCCTTAACTGCCACAGTTACTTTCCGACAGGCACTGTGCTGGACTGACCTTACCTCTGAAGTCGACGTCTTATTTATCACATTTCCATCTCTCCCATGCGAGTCCACGACCCCTGCCTGTCGATTTCCCTGCGCTGATGGAAGAGCCACTTGCCAGAGGAGCCCCGAGTATTGCCCAAACCCCCGTGGCTGACTGGGCAGAAGTTTAATGGCTCAATATCTTGAAGTGAGCGAGTAGGAAGAAGAGTCCCTTTCTACATTGCCTGATGGAAAAGAGGAGGAAAGCAGAGAGGGAGGGAGGGCAAAGGAGGGAGGGTGGAAGAAGAACACAAGAGGTTACTATTGGTCATGTGCATGCCTCTCTAGAATCCCCACACAGGCTTTAGTGCATCAGCCTTTTCCTCTTCGAGTATTCAAGCAGCCCGTTCTTCTCTGACTCACACCAAACACCTGAGGATGGCCCCCATCTTTTCTCCAGGTTTCCAAAATAGAACCAGTCTACTGCCAAATCTGTGCTCAAAGCCGCAATTTCCCCTTAAATATGAAAACAAACCAACATTTTCCCACCAATATGAAAAGAAAACCTATTACATTAAGCATAAAAAACTAAGCAAGGTTTAAAACCTATTCGCACACACAATAAGCTCTATAA
Source organism: Mola mola (assembly GCA_001698575.1). Classification (NCBI taxonomy): domain Eukaryota; kingdom Metazoa; phylum Chordata; class Actinopteri; order Tetraodontiformes; family Molidae; genus Mola; species Mola mola. The sequence goes on along the minus strand of KV751315.1, from coordinate 17,318,484 downwards.
TCAAAGGTATCAGTGTTTATAAGGTGAATACACATTCCGGGGTTGTAAAACATCCGCCTGTGAACTCATGTCATCCCCGCCCGGCCTCCCTGTTCAAGTCCAATGTCCCCTACGTCTTATCAGCCAGCCACCTTTGTCCACGCACGTGTTTTCATAAACTCCTGAAAATGAAATAAAAGCAACAAAAAAAAAAAAAAAAAATCAATAAAGCTCTGAATTAAACCCAGAATGTAATCACTATAAATTCCTGTGACAGATTAGAGTTCACAAACCAGAGCTCATCATCTAGTTCTAAAGCCAGGTCTTATCCAGGCTAAATGTAATGTAAATGTCCTGTATTTATATAGCGCTATTCTAGTCATTGTTGACCACTCAAAGCGCTTTACACCACAGGTTTTGCATTCACCCATTCACACACACATTCATACACTGGTGGCAGTGACTTCCTTGCAGGCGCCACCTGCTCATCAGGAGCGTTAACCATTAACACACACTCATACACTGATGGCGCAGCATCAGGAGCAATTTGGGGTTCAGTGTCTTGCTCAAGGACACTTCGACATGTTTACTGCAGGGTCTGGGATCGAACCAGGAACCTGGACACTGGACGACCGCTCTACCATCTGAGCCACAGCCGCCCCATCCAGGCTATGAGAAACCATTTTGACAGCCACTTAATTTTACAGAATTTACAGAGAAAAGTATAAATAACTGCTGCCTTGATATTATTTAGCAACTAGTGCTTAAGCAATGACTTGATTAATAAATTAGCCAACTTCTCATTTCTTCCTCTTCAAAGCAGAAAAAACTGAAACTGTGGTGTGGAGTATTTGCAAGTTTTCTTTGTCCTGTAGCGTTGTTTTTTTTTTTCTTTAACTGAATACCTTTAGATTATCAAATCAAATCAAATCAAATTTTATTTGTATAGTCCAAAATCACAATTTACACATTATCTCACTGGGCTTTGACAAACTGTACAGATGTGACATCCTCTGCCCTTAGACCCTCGAACCAGGTGAGGAAAAACTATAAAAAAAAAATCCTAAACATGGAAAATAAGAAACCTCGTGAAGAGCCACAGAGGAGGGATCCTTCTTCCCAGGACGGACAGCGGTGCAATAGACGTCACTTGTACAGAACAACCGGAGGTTATGAACCCTTGGCTGAACAAGGTAAACTATTTGAATATCCAAATTGGGGAAATAAAAGCCATTTTTTGACCACACCCCTTTTCAGTCACCTTCTTCTTTACAACACATCGAAGATGATATTACGAAGCCTGAAAAACCTGTCAGCCACAATGTCGGGAGTTCACAAACGCGAGTGTGAGAAAGTCTGTAAACTAAGCATCAGGATACAAATACAGTCAGCATGACTGAGTGGGAAATGGTCCTTTCTCAAAGTCTCAGCGGATGTAACCCTCTCTGGCGGAACAAAAGTGGACTCCCATACTCAGCAAACACTCCCTGTGAAAGCAGAGAGTCAGGGCTTTCAAGAGTCACAAGCTCTGAAGGGAATCTGGTGTTCCCACCAACACACTGATGGAAGAAGTGCGGTCAGTGTCTTGAAGATCCACCTAGATGTTTTCACTTCTTCTCGTGGTGACACTGGGTGGAGCTGTGCAGGGAATTACTCGAGCTCACCCAGATTTGAGTCAGCCCAAAGTGACGAGCAGGTGCAACAGATATGCGTGCACGGGACCTGCACAGCAGGCTCAACACATGAAAGGGCTTTTTGATTAACCACACACCGGAACCCGCGTGTTTAGCGGGACGCAGAAGCAGACTCGCACGGTGTCTCTGTCGAGCTAAGTTAGCTGGGGTGCGATTAGCCCCGGTGCTTTCTTCTGTGCAGATGTCAACTCACGCTTCACCTCAGTGCTACTGGCGTCGTTTCGCAATCGTGTTATGTAAACGCCAAGAAGACAAAGCCTCAATTTACGAGACATTTCGTTCGAAGTTTGGTCTCGATCATTTTTTAACATGTCGTGGTTGATTTGAACAAAGACCCGCTAACATTAGCCAAGTTAGTTAGTTTATCTACATCAGCCCCTGCTGTCAGTGTGCAAACAAGTGTAACGTTAGTGGGGTATCAGCGCAAGTTAATGACATGTAAATATCTAAAGGACGTTAACAACACGAGGGTATCGACCTGTACTTCGATAGCATTCATAGATTGCCGGCGAACAAATCACAAGTGGATGTTTGCCGTTATGTGATATTAGCTTCAAAGTCAATCCAAACAAGGCCAATATCGTTAGCCTAACCTAACACCCCCGCTTGCGAAAAGAACTCACTTCAAACAAGTCCAACCTGGCCGGTTAAGCTAACTTCACGTCGTGTACACCTCAAACGCGACAAAATGTAGAATAATTCTACTTGCCGAATACTTCACGGGCTTCGCACTTCTCGTTAATTCGGGAAAGCTTCTTCCGTCAGGTAGTGGCTGTTGGCAACGGAAGCTAGCACGTTAGCTCGCTAAACAAGCGTAGTTACATCATGTGACTCGGCGACCCCTGGAATCTGCGGCAGCGGCTGGAGCGGAGCGGAGCGGCGCGGCGCCGGGATGGGTTCTTACCGCCCGGCTTTGGGATTTACAGACAGCCCGGGCGTTTAAAACACAGCGATAATGCTCATATACAGGTGTGAGTGTAAAATACCACACGGAATCATATCACCACTGCATCATTATAATGCTATTGTTACATTTCTTGTCATGTTTAGGGATTATTTATATGAGCTGAACATAAAGTAAATGATCCAGGTGATCCAGGATCCTCTACAATCCATGACAGCAATATTAGGCAATGTTGGCAGAATGTAATTTATATAGGTAATATTAAATTCCAGAGCAAACCTATAGATAGTTACTAGAAATCGGTCCTCATCCTGAGGCATTTTCCATGGTTTCTACTCTGCCCAATTGCTGGTCAATCCTCGTAAATAAGGCTTTAATAAAATAAATAGGTGCTTATATGTGAGGTATTTACCCATCCTTTTTTACGTGCGCGTCAGGACAATACAAGTGTGTATCGTGTCCAAAACCCACATGAAACGTCATAAACTGGGGAAAGGATTGGTTCCGAGTATATTCCGATAGTTATCTGAACTGCCACAAGAGGGCAGGGTCGCCCAAGGCACAACAGGAAATCGAAGCGGAAGTATATTTCAGTACACCGAAGAAGAAGGCAGAGGAAAAACAAATCACGCAGTGCCGGGCTGGATTATCGCTTATCAAAGTTTGAGACAAAACGGACGCAATGCCCGTCATTTGCGCAGCAATAGGGTGCAACAATAAGTTTGTCAAAGGGTCGGAAATAAGATTTTACAGGTGAGTAGTTAGTAGTTGTGGGATAATTTGGAGCGCACCCGAGCTAACGTTGAAGTGTTCCCCCCTGACCTGAGTCTAATGACCTGCCAAGCAGGACGAAACCATCCCTGAACAAGCTAGCGATATAAACCCTAAACATTTGCCTTTTTTTTTTTTTTTTAAAGCCAGTGACCCGTTTTTTTATTACATTTGCTTATTCAAATGCAGCTTTACCATCAATTAGTAATTTGGATTTATGTTAAAAGGTATGATTTAAAGTGTGTCTGTGTGTGTTGGATGAGGGGTAAAAGTACAAAAAACTCATGCTAAATGTTGTGTAATTTTCTTAAATGAGGGTGACAATCTGAACAGACAGGTAGCCAGTTAATCAGGACCAGCTATGCTTAGGCAGACACATATAAAATGACATGGTCAGCTTATGTTTTTTGTTTTTATAAAGAGCAGGCACTCTTATAGCAGTACAGACTGCCTGAAAATAATTACCAGCTGAAAACCTAAATAAGCAACAAAAGGTATGTCAAAATAGACACTATTTGTGTGAGGTAACCTGCACGTAAACAATATTTTTTAAGGCAAATTCAATTTCATTTAAAGTGCATTTCAAAAAATATGTCTAAACACACTTTACATGAAAATACACATGGCCTGAGAAAAATCTGAACCCAATATATCAGCCATTATCGATCGATTTTTATTGTCCAAAATAACATGTGCACTGAAACACCAAACATGGCTGGAAGTTTAAGATTGTATATATAATTGTATATAAAATCCTAGATAAATTTAAAGTAAAAAAAAAACCAAAAACATAAAATGCTGCCTATACAGTTTTAAACACAAAAACAAAATGTAATCTAGTAGTAGTAATACAATAGAGGTTGTAAAATAGATCTGCGGGTATATATAAGTGAAATTATATACAGTATATGTCACCACATCTCAGAGATTAATAACAAAGATACAGATATTCACATGATATACTACCTATATGTTTTCTATATTTGAGTATATTACATTATTCAGATTCTATAATACATATATTGTTCACATACAGTAAATCTACACTGTATAACCAACCCTTGAATTTCCATCTTCTATATCCTAAACACTTCCACTGACTGTAGTATTATTTTGTTTTTGTATACACTCTTGCTGCTCCACAGTGTTCTGCAACACACCACATGTGTATTAAAATTATTGGAGGTGTTGAATCCATTAAGGCAAATAGTGTATATAGTGTTATTTCATTTTTTTTTTTACTATTATTCATTTTACGACTCTCTGTGGAGCTTCAGTGACATATACATTTCCCCAGTGAGGTATCAATAAAGTCTCATCTTAACATTGGCTTGTGTTATCAGCTGACCAATATATCGGTAGGACTCTACAGCAGACAGCTGGCTGTCCTGAGCACCATTTATCTCCTTCCCTCTGTGGGAGCATGTATAGTTATGGTTGGCCGAAGAATAAAGAGAAAATGTATGTTTTGAGCCTACATTTATAAATATCTGTAGACTGGCAGTCTAATTTCAGCAACCAGCTCCATATTAATGGTGCATGGTATGCAACGGTTGCAGCATTATGGGAGCTTAGAGTGTGAACTGATGAGGGTTGATAGATTTTGCAGAGCAAGTCCATGTAGTGTTGATTTGTAAGTTAAAAGAAGTACTTTGAAATCAGCTCTGGCTAGAGTGGGAGCCAATGCAGGGAGCAGAGATGAGCTGGTTGAATTTTCTGGGTTTGGTCAGGATTCTGGCAGCTGCATTTGGGAGGATTTGTATATTTTTTTTAAATTGGATTATTACTAAACCAGAAAATAAGACAATAATCAAGTGTACAAAGGTATGGACAAGAGTCTTATGCAATATATTCACTTTTTTTGCTTATTTCCAACATACATATCAGACTATTTGAGTTACAGATTTAGATATTTGCATTCATTTAGCTGACACTTATTTCAAAAATTAAAATGTGCAACTGTGAACATCCAACCCAAATCTGCAACAATCCTGCTAAATGAGTTCATTAAAACACACGCTATCTCAATAAGCATAATTTCCCTCCCCGACACTGTTGAAATGCAAAAAAATATAGTGTTAAAGTTTTATTTGACAAAGAATAATTCTTAAAAGGTGGCTGTTTTGAAGCTGTCTCCTCGCTCTTCTGTGTCGCAGGTTTCCACTCAGCAAGCCTCAGCTTTCTAACAAATGGGTGCAGAGCCTGGGGATGAAAAACTTCATCCCAACTGCCAACACCTGCCTCTGCTCAGAGCATTTCCGTCCCGAGTGCTTCAGAGACTACAACGGCAAACAGTTTCTGAGGGAGGACGCAGTACCCACCCTACTGACCCATGGTCAGGATTCATCAAAGGTGGGGCTTCACATATACAGACTACTCTTTGTAGTCCGAACAGGTCGCTTTATCTTACTTTCATCTTAAATGAGCAAATATTTTACAGATTGAACTGCGAAAAAGAGGGGTGGTACCAAAAGAGACAAACGTGGCAAATAAAGTCGGAACGCAAGTAGAACAAGACAAAGTGAGAGACATCGGCGGTCTGCGAAGAGAGAAAAGAGGAGGAATGAGGGTGAGTTTTCTCTAAGCATTGTCACTGGAGCTGTTACTGAATATGGTTTAAGTTTTAATCTGTCAGAATCATCTGTAGCCAGTCAGAGCTACATAAAATCATTTACTATCCACTGGTTTAATCAAGTCATTTGAAACCAAACGTGTTGCTTTGAGAGCAGCAAACTACAGTTTTTCATGTTTCTGTGTGGCCTTAAGAGTCACTGAGAACAACTACTGTGGGGATAAAATTCACTTATTTATTCTTTCACAGGGTGGACGAGGAGGCCGTGGAGGAAAACAATTACCTGACAGGTGAGATAGTGTGTGGGTGTTTATTCATTCTCACTGGAGCTCTTTCTGTTTTTACCTTTTTATCCGTCATCAAGTCATTGAGGTCCTTTGAAACATTGAGCTCCGCATTTTTCTTTTAAACACATATAAAGAACTAGTAGTGCAACTCAAAAAAGTAGAATATTCAGAAAAAGTTTTCATTTTTTTAATCAGGTAATACACATTTTCAGTACTTATTACATGTAAAGTGAACTATTTTAAGCCTTTTTTTGTTTGTTTTTTTTGTTTGGATTACACAGTTACAGTGAAACATTTGGAATGTGTTTTTTATTTTTTGGGATTGGCTGTAATTGGCAAAATTAAAATAATTAAATGCTTGAAATATTTTAGTTTATGTGAGTCTAGATTATATTAATATTCACCCTTAAATAACTTGTTAAAATCGCGACATTCAAAATTTTTTGAGATGTAAAAAAATGAGACCAAGATAAATCATTTCAGAACTTTTCCAACTTTTAATGTGACCTATAACCAAAACTAAAATAATGTGGTTGCATAAGTTTGCATACCCTTAAACTAATACTTTGTTGAAACACCTTTGGATTTTATTACAACACTGAGTCTTTTTGGGTAGGAGTCTACCAGCATGGCACATCTTGACTTGGCAATATTTGCCCACTTTTCTTTGCAAATACACTCCAAATCTGTCAGATTGCGAGGGCGTCTCGTGTGCACAGCCCTCTTCAGATCACCCCCACAGATTTTCAGCTGGTTTCACGTCTGGGCTCTGGCCGGGCCATTCCAAAACTTCAATCTTCTTCTGGTGAAGCCATTGTTTTGTTGATTTGGATGTATGCTTTGGGTCGTTGTCGTGCTGAAAGATGAAGTTCCTCTTCATCTTTCTAGCAGAAGCCTAAAGGTTTTTTCAGCCAACACTGACTGGTATTTGGAACTGTTCATAATTCCCTCCACCTTGACTAAGGCCCCAGTTCCAGCCGAAGAAAAACAGCCCCAAAGCAAGAGGCGGCCACCACCAGGCTTCCCTGAGGGTGTGGTGTTCGTTTGATTAGGTGCAGTTTTGTTTTTGCACCAAACATACCTTTTGGAATTATGGCCCAAAAGTTCAACCTTGGTTTCATCAGACCATAACACATTTTCCCCACATACTTTTGGGAGACTTCAAATGTGTTCTTCATAAAGTGAGCCAGGCCTGGGTGTTTTTCTTTGTAAGAAAAGGCTTCAGTCTTGCAACCCTTCCCCCCAGCCCAGACATATGAAGAACACGGGAGATTGTTGTCACATGTACGACACAGCCGGTACTTGCCAGAAATTCCTGCAGCTCCGTCAATGTTGCTCTAGGCCTCTTGGCAGCCTGCCTGACCAGTTTGCTTCTTGTCTTTTCATCAACTTTGGAGGGACGTCCATGACTATCTTCACTGTTTTCCATGGTGTATTTAATGCCCTGGAAATTCTTTTGTACCCTTCTACTGACTGAATTCAGTTTGTTTTTCAATTGAATTGTGTATTGGCTGTATTTACACACTGACTGTTTTCCTGGAATCTTCTTTCAAAACATCAAATGCAGTATCTACGTGTAGGTATTTAAATGTTACAAAAACCATAACACTAAAGAAACATTGAAAAATGATTAAACACAATAGATATTTATCATT
>KV751315.1:17300114-17310577 GCA_001698575.1 Mola mola | reverse complement strand
GGCTCCACAGTGCAGGATGAGCTACCGCTTTTCATTATTAACTAATAAGAAAATGATGTTGGATCACTGGAACGAAAACTTTTCACATTTCTATTGCTTTGAAATACTTTTGTAATTAGAAGTATTTTGAAAGACATGTAATTGGTTTACAGATTCTGAAAGCTGAAAACACCAGCTTTTCAAAACAGAATTCATATGTTGTATAAAAAGATCACCTTAAGTTCCATTTTACCCATTTAATATAAGTATGTCGCTATCAAGGAGCAAATTTTAGTTCCCTGAACCATGTTGTCAATGGTTACCAATGAGAAATCTTTTCTGTCCATCCATGAACTCAGCATCTCCCAGATGCATCTTCCCTTAATTAACTCAACTACCAGCTTATGCTAGTGTACTTGTGCTTCAATTTAATGTTCACAGTAATAAGTACATGTCCATTTAATGTTTGTTCTGTCCCTCTGAGTCCTACATTATTAGGCAAGTAGAGCAGAAGTCGTTTGCAGCGACAGTGGTTGCCATGGTTGACATTCCACAGCAAAATGTGTGTGCATGTCGGCTGTGTGATTTGGCCACTGGGGCTTAGTGAGAGTGACACGATACAGCAAAGAGGGAGGCACGAGCATGGTACTGAAATTAATTATGTCTTCCAGGGAAAAGCCAGCTGTCAAAGAAATTGTGAACAAAATACCAGTGGCAGGCAACAATTGGTGTTAAAGAACACCAAAGCCACGAGAAATCAGTTTTTAAAACGGTTACTGTAAATAGAGCTGCAACTAATGGTTATTTTCATGATTAATTGTTTTCACAATTAATCATTTAATCTATAAATTGTCAGGAAATTGTAAAAAAAAAAAAATGCATGTCACTTAATAGTTTTTTACTCCAAAAAAACTTTGTTTTCTGTTAGAAATGACAAAGACAAGCAGCAGATCCTGATATTCAAAGCTGGGTTTTGTAAATTTTGGGACTCAAGCATGAGAGCCCGAAAGTAGCAACCCCACTCCCCCTCCTCTCCCTGTTTCTGCTCTGTAGCTCCGCCCTACCCTTCAAACGATCGCAGATCCCTTGTGAAGGGTTCACAGATAGCCGTTTTGACATGTCGGTCTTCCTTGTTTTTGCATTTTTGCTGTGTAAAAAGTGAAACTGAAAATGATTATTTGGTTATCAAAATAGTAGCTTCCCTGGTGCGGTTCGTTTGGATTGGTTTAAACGCAGTCCGAAACCTCCGGTGTGAACCAAAATTAGACTCTCTGGACGCTCTGGAGCAGATCATGATGCAGGCTGCAGGGGAAACAGTCTGACCAATTACTGAATGTTATTCTGTCCATAAGACTTTTGTTTACAATTTTATAACCTGTTTGATTTGCCTTTGTGAACCACGAAACAAACCAGTTCAAAAATGAAACACTTTATCCAATTTGCACCTGGTGCACAGCAAGGAAGCAAACTATGAACACAACCTTAGAGAGTAAAGAAAGGGAAGTTTGTCTCCTTGAACGATACGTTTGTAGATGTCCTAACTATTAATTTGTAACTAATTTTGCCATATGAAACAGGGAATTGATGAGGCAGGAGGTCTAAGCACCGTTGTGCCCCACACATGGCAAAACAGCTGTAATACACTCAACAGCCCAGTGTAACTCTATCAATCAGCGGTTTTCTGTAGGCCGGGTTTTTGCTTTAGGCACCAGTAGCCTCGTTAGTGACATTAATTAGGCCTGAATGTGGATTAGATCATTGTTTCATAGTGACGTGAAGGACAAAACAAGTTGTTCCACCACAGTGATCTTTCATAATATTGTCATTTACAGACTTGTGTGAGTTGCCTGCATTAAAGATGGAAATTTATACATGAGAGTTTATAGTCAGCTGTGATCATTTTATTCTGTCGGATATAAACAGGTCCAACAGTAATTAAATAAAACCACAGGGATGAAAAGTGCTCCAAGAAAACAAAACGAGTTAGTAATGTGGGTCTTTGATGTTGCGCCTGCAGACAGACCATCGGAGCCAAGAGCAGAGTGTATGACAGTAAAGGCCGACTGCTGTCCAACAACAACGACATGTGCGACTGCCTGGATGTGGACTGTATGGGCTGCTTCTACCCCTGCCCCGAGTGCGGCTCACGCAAGTGCGGCGTGGAGTGCCGCTGCGACAGGAAGTGGCTTTACGAGCAGGTGGAAGTGGAGGGCGGAGAGATTATCCGGAACAAGTTTGCTGTATAGTTGGCAGAGACTCTGGGAGTGAAAGCTTTGATTATACGGAATCTTGTATAAGGTAACTGATATTTATCAGGTTTTTTTAAGGCTCCTGCCTATGGTAGAAAAGTGTGCCGAATGTTGGATGTGCGTTTTGTTCCTGTTTCTTTTATGTGTTTTGTCAGTAAAAATAATTTTTATATGCCATTCTGCTGTAATAAACTCTTTCTTAAAAAATGTTCAATATCGTTAATTAGCTGTAATATCTGCAGAGGGAATAACCTAACTTGCTCTTTTTATCTAAGTGACTTCTTTATTGTTGTGTATCTTAATATATAATTTCTTTTATACTTGGATTATTTACCAAAGGGATATATGCTAGTGCATCAAAAAAAAAAACCCCAAAACAGCCATATATTACATATTCATTGCAGTAAAGTGATATATTCTAATGTTTTTTAAACTTACTTATTGAGGGCCATTTTAGTTCATAATTCTCAAATTAAAATAGTAAAATGCAATATGGAAGATTTAACTTTACATATAATGAGTCTACAATATATTAAATGTTCCCTCTCTTTCACAATATTCTAATTATTATCCATCCAACAGACTTGGGGGACTTTAAGGTGTGTCTTCCCCCAACCTACAATTGATGGTAGAACATCAAGGTCACTCAACGATCAAAAACCATATTCTATACCCCCAGGAAAAATCGAAATAGAGAGGTCCAACTGGTGTCATTTTGTGGCTGATTAACTTTTGGGCTTTCAAGGTCAGTGACAGGTCAAAAAACACAATTTGGCCATGAATCGTAAATTTGGCTTTTTTTTTTTGCACAGGCTACGGATAATAATGTTCGGCTTTCTAGGTCACAGGTCAAGGTCACTGAAAATTGATACAGAAGTCTACCGTGTGTCATTTTTTACCTAATCCCAGGGTCCATCCCATAGCCAAAACCAGATGGCTCTGCAGTTCATCTGTCATCTGTCAGGTGGTGCTAATACTACAGTTTGGTAGAAAGCTGAAAAATAAACTCCCAGAAAAAAATTTACCTGTAAAGGTAACAATTTATTGTTTTAGATAGATTAGTTGCATTTCTAGTTTAAGAAGCAGTCATAGAAGTCATGAGAAATGTGAAACAAGTGATATCAAGCGTGGAAGTCAAAGGTCAAGGCCACTCAAAAGGTATTTTATTGGTCATAACCAGAAAAAATTGAAATAGAAAGAACCAACTGGTGTCATTTTGTATCTGACAGCAGAAACTACAGATTAAATCTTGTGCTGAAAGGTGACAGTAAATAAAGGAGAATACATGCTGCTTTAATCATGTATCAAAAACAAAAAAAAAAAAGCATGAATAGTACTGCTTCAGGAGATGCTAAAAAAGGCTGAATCAACAGGAGATTCAGTCTTCTGTGGGGTGAAAACAATAGTGGGTCAAAGTTTGGGGGTAGCGTCACAGTATGTCTGCAATATTCAGCCATAGGGAGGAGTAGCAGGAGAAGAAATCCTTAAATCTCAGCACACTCCTTTTTTTAACAGCTAAAAGTTGTCATTCCCCTGGTGACTTCCATCAGACTGATATTAAAGTCCTTTTAACAAGTTCAGATAATGGACCCGTGTGAGTCATCCCAGTAATCCACACATTAGTGTCCTTTTAAACGTAATTAAGTTTTATTTCCAGCAGGATATTTTGGGCCCGATAATCCCGCAGACTGGACGCGGGAGGACTCATCTTTCTGCCTCCCTTGACACACTGACCAAAGGCAGCAGGAGCGCAGCGTGACACAGCAGTTCATCACGCCGGCTAAAGAGAGAGTCGCACAGCCGCTCCGACATTAAAGCGTCATTTATACACATCCCGCTGTCCTTGAGCTCAGCTGCGGGTCAAGTGTCACGTGGTCTGGAGTTGCTTTGCCTCCATATTCTCTGATTATTAGTATTATACACTACCAATGAGGGCTGGAAAAACACTGTCCTGCTAAATTCTGAGAAATTAAACACTTGTGCTCATTGTCTTGTATAGGAAATGTGCTTTGCGGTCAGTTTAGCATGACTTCACAAAAAAATAAAAGTGGGTATACATAAAATACATGCAAAAATTTCTTTTGTTTTTGCATTTTATTGCTACGTATAAATGACGCTTATTAATATTAATTAGGCCTAGATGAGAGCAGCCATTCATCAAAGTCTCGGTTAAATTGAAGTCCAGCTCGATATATTTTGTCCGAGGGACAGTTAGTGTGCAGGAGACACTCCAACACGATCTGGTCATGTCCCCCACACTTAATGACCAACATTCCTGCAGAACTGATGACTGACCTGATGTCATCAGAGAGGCAGCAGAAAATGAAAATAATCACACAAAAACAAATACACAAAGCCCCATTTCAGCAACCAAAGCTCCTGCACTTCCCTCTAAAGCATCTGACATATTCACTGTGCCCATTCAAAGCTATGTGTGCTTTTGTTATTGAAAGATAGCAGTGCTGATGATTTGCTCAGGGCTGTACAAATATAAAGAAATCTTTTGTCTTTGCTTTTCAGAAAGGATCAGAGGGTCAGACTCGTCTATAAACTTGACAAAATGTCTATCCAAACATTGGCTGTGGCAGTCATTAGTATGAGGAGCGCGCAGACCTCCAGGGAGCTGCCGGATGAAAACAAGCAGCCATTAAAAGACACCAGTGACCCGGACGGACTGAAATCTGTCAGCAGATATCAGCCTGCAGCGTTCACACCGAGCCGACAGAGGAGTCTGTGTGAGCGTCAGAGGCCGAAATTAAATCTGCGAGCACGAAGGTGGGCGGGTCAGAGGTCTGTCTCAGAATGATGTTCAGCCCCAGTCCGAAGTTCAGTTCCTCCGCCAATTAGATGAATTGGTAGATAGTTTTACGAAATTCAGCAGTAAGAGAAAGATCAATATTAATTGGCACAACTCATAATTTGTAACATTTACAGTGGAAATAATAAAACAAATTGTCAGCATATGATTCCTTAAAGGTCCAGTGTGTGGAAATTAGCGACCTCTAGTGGTGAGGTTTTAGAATGCCTAGCACTGAGTTTGCAGTCATGCTAAATGCCAAATGCTAACTTTACAATGCAAATTGTGACGGGCTGATGTGCTGCTGCTATACTCACCATCCTCAGCACTATCCCAGTGTCCACACTATGACCTAAAGGCCTCCTACAAACACTGACAACAATACTTGTTGAAAGTGCACTTTGGGGCGTAAGTGCGCAGAGGACGGAAGCTGATTTGGGACAGTTTTGTAATTATTAAGTCACTTCCGGTAGGGTCCAGGACATGAAACAAGGCACTGGCCAAAGTCACGTTATTCGCTAAAACTGCTGCTGAAATCGCCACCAGTGTATCATCAGGAGAAGAAGGGCTGATCAAATCTTGATCCTGATCCAAATACTGATGCTGATGCCCTACTAATAGCTAAAAGAATGAATGTTTTATACTTCAATTTACCTGTAACAGGTATGGAAGCTCTAAAAGGCCGAGGTTGAAACATTTTATTCCCTCCCATGATAGCGACATAGATTTTGTTTTCCCCCCGATAACTAAGATGCTTTTGTCATCACCACGAAATAGCGAGGTCAATTTGATGTCATTGTCGTGGGAAAACAGGAAATAAAATGTTTTGCCCATGGCCTTTTAGGGCTTCCGTAAAACACGGCTAATGTTTGCCTCTAATAATAGCTGTAGCATTATACAATCTTTTTCACTCTTGGCTATCAATTTGGCTGTTTATTAATTTATTTGAGTGTTATTCAATAGGGACAATGCAGTGTAACATAGATCTAAGAATTTCTCTTCTCTCTAGTCGGGCTTTTATTTATTTGCTCTTTGTGAGCTGTCTGAAATGTCACGAAACTGACACGATTCTGGGGTTAAAGGCTTAAGCAAATGAGGTCTGATCCGAGGAAGTGGGGTGTTGAGGACAGCCTGCAGTCCTGCACCCTTTAGCGAGAATGCACACTTGAGATACAAAGGGACATATATTGGGACAAGACATTCATGCTGGCTGGCATGCTAGCTTGCTAATTAGCCCTAAACACAAAGAATAGATGAGGCTGATGAGAATGCTCACCAACGTTTGCCCCAACGATGGTGATAATTAAAAAGACAATTTATTATCCTGAGGGGAACCGAATTTCAGAACAATCCGTCCAATACCGAGAGAGAAAGAGTCATTAATCCACCCATATCTCCATTTTTATTTTAGCAATGGACAAATATTACACAAATACACTTGGACCTCTGGCGAGACGCTGATATTTTCACAGGCCATTTTATGGGTCTGTTGGCAGCGCACCTCATAAACATAACATCTGATTACCTTGAGAATCGCTGGTTTATCCAGCCCCTGGCCAAATAGCAATTAATTAGAGGTTGGCATCCAATCAGATATGGATTCTTGTGATTATTGTCTTTTCTTTTTTTTTAGGCACAAATATAAAACTGACAGCCATAACAAGATCGATCTTCAACAATAGCCCTCATCAATTAAATGTCACTAAAGCAGCAAGTCGTAGAAATGGTTATCGAGCGCTGGCGGAGGCCTGTCCACCGGCTGAGGCCTTTTATTTGCTGGTATTTCTAGAAGAACTTGACACTCGTCTTCTTCTGATTCCTTCCTGTCACATCTATCCGGCTGTCCCTTCGCTGGCTCTGTGCCTCGGGGTGGTTGTTCTGAAATACAAAACAATGTCGATGTTGTGACATACAGCAGGAGGACAGAACAGCACCTTCGGGTCACGGATCATCTGCACGCTTCAAGTGAACACTTCAGCTGTCTCATCTATTCTTCTTTATTCGGCTCTTTTTCACCACTACGCTCAAAATGTAGCCGCGTTTGGTAACTTGCAGTAGACACCCACAGTGTGTTTTAATTCACTAACTGTAAAGACACCATATAAAACAAATATAACTGTCTTGTTTAGGTGTATTTCTTATGTTTTTGTCACAAATTCATGGCTATTTGTGTCCTTGAAATGTGGGTTGAAACGTCACGAATATTCTTCAAATGTGCAACTTTAAAAACAATGTTTGCTTTGAAAGCCTTTAGTGCACTTAAGTTCATTTTATTTTTGAAAAATAAGAGATCACATGACCGGATTTGAGTGAAGAGCATCGTGGCTCAGAGTTAGCAGTGAGGAAAGAGGCCCACGTGATAGTTGCCTTTGTTTTGGATGGTTTCTGTGTTTTGATACATTTTTCAAGGGTTATACTTTTTGTCAGATTTATAATTATTTTAATAATTAAATTTTCTTTCAGTTTTCATGGTGTCCCATGAAGTAACACAAGCGAGTCAAATGAAACTTCGGAAAACATCTCATCCCAGGCTGCATTAGATCTGATGAACTTTACTTGTTCTACATGTTACTTTTGTGTATTACTCTGTTTAGGTGCTATATACTTTAAAGATATTATGATTATTATTATTATTTATTGACACGTATGTCAGTAAAGTTCTAACTTTCGCGCTTTAAATTTCTCAGTCTTGACTCATATTGTGAGTCTGCACCAACATGGATGCAGATTGCGTTTTGTCTGATGTGTGGTGCAGCTTCACAGCTGTAATTCTGTTATTGTTTGCCCCCTTTTCACACATTTTATCATATGAATAATAAGATTTTACTCTAAGAGTTTGAGGACACACAGGCTGCACCTGCTTCAGGCAGAGAACGAGCTGTTTCTGCACCATGGAAGCAGTGAAAGACTTATTCCTTTTTAGATTTCTCTGCCAATGAGTTTATTAGTGCAGCTTTTGTGGTTGGATCTGGTTGGTAGCAGATTTAAGTTCAAACTAAAAATGAGCCAAAAATGTTTTTCAATTTGAATGATTCTTTTTTTTTTAGGTCTGAATTTTTTTTAAATAACTTATTAAAGGGCAAGTGTGTGAAAATTAGTAGCGTTTAATGGCGAGTTTACGTTTTTATTTTTTGTGACATTCAAATGAACAATTTAAACGTGCAGTTTAATATTTGTTTTTACATCAATTTATTTTATTCCAATAAAACTTTTTGCACTGTTTTGGCTCCACTACAGCTGGGAAACGGGGAAGCAGCTTGTCGGTCAGACTATAAACAAAAACAAGAAAACATGAGCTCACGAACTAACAGGTTACATCTCTGAAGCTTTCATACATCACGTTTATGCCAAGTTAATGTTATATTTATGGACAGGAATCAGCCATAACGTCTCCTTTATCAGTGACCTTGTCCTGATATTGTACCTGTGTGGAAGATGTTTGCCATCTGATCCATTTGTCAACGAGTCTGAACAACCAATCAGCGGGCGCTGTAGTGAGGAACTCTATATTTTCATTTGCACCTGTCAAAAAAGAGGAGAGGCCTGCTCATTTTTCCCCTCCCACCACCATTTTACTGCATGAAATCTCAGGATTATTCAATGTTCAGTCAAGGACTGGCTGGGACTGAAAGGAAAACGGCCAGTGGGACATTTAACCTCTCAGTTTATAATATTAAAGCTCCTCTGCTGGAGTCCCTTCTGTATGTACTGACTTAGGTGTTAAAGACAGAACAGACAAGTGCTGCTGATAATAACTGACATGATTTCCGTTAAAGACAAACATGTTCTTGTTGCAGATATTAAAGGAAATCATACTGTAACCTTTGAACAACAGACAAAATCTTGTGATACCTGTTTATTTCAGAACAAGTGACAGGAGATAACACATAGGTGCAGAGCAGATGACGGCTGTCTTTAGAAGGGCAGACAGCTGGGTACGTCTCCAGGAAAACGGCCGCAGTACGTGCTTCCCGAGTTACAGGCGGTGCACTGGCAGTTTCTGGCCATGGGGTAGCTGACAGCCTCCGGACACCCTTTGATATGTTTCACCTCGTAGGTCCAGTCCCCGTTGCAGACCTTCTGCTCGGCCCAGTCGTCGGAGCCCATGTAGACAGGATCCTGTCATCGGCACCAACACACCACAGTGCAGAACTTAATATATACAGTAAGTATAAAGTTGTTTTTCAATTGAGAAGCGTGTATTTTTTTTCTAAAACCTCCTTCAAGCTTATTTCACATAAAAAAACACTAATATTGTGCTGGTCCACGATCAGTTGGCAGAGTGAGCTTTTGCACAGTCATGCCTACAAGCAGAGCAGAACTTTGGTGCTGTGCCTGTTACCTCATGGTAGCACTGCCCCGCACACACGGTGGTGTAGACCAGCTCGGTGAGGCCGCAGCCCTCCACCAGGATGCTGACGTTGGTCGGGTGACAGCCGAAGCTGCAGCCCTGCCCAGCCCTCACCAGGGCCAGCGCTACTGCCATGACAACCAGCTGCATCCTCTGCGGGGTGCAGTGCAGACGCCTGACACAAGAGGGGAACAGGTACTTCATTTCACGTCAGCACACGGTCACACGGGGGAACGGAATTCGTAGTCCAGGGTGTTAAATTAATGTCGTAGACTGGGTCTGATTTCATGCACGTGGCCCCAGTTCTCAGAAACTGGGCGTTTTGATACACTGCATTCACCACACGTTAAAAATCTGCGTAGGAAAACTGCAGCAAACATCAGCACGCTGTCGCAGAGTCTTTTGCAGTTGAACTGTAGTTACTGACACATACTACACATTTGCACGGAGACAGAAAATAGCTTGACAAAAGAATCAAGACGGTGCTTCACGGGTGGTAACGGTTTCAAACATTTCATACATTTTCAGCAGTTTACCTTATGATATACGTACATTTTTAACAGAAAGCATACCTGAGGAGCTCCCTTGTTGCCTCAATCTTGTTTCTTCAGTCACTGTGTGCACATCTGCTCTCATCCTGCGGCCAACCTCTCTGTGACTTAAATACTGCTGCTCGTGAATCCTTTTAATCTCTTCAACCTCGGGCCTGGTGCTCTTTTTCCTACCTGTCTGGACTTAGAAACAAATCCTCAGTGAAGGCCCCGTGGCCTTTCCTTTTACGCCTGAGGAGGTGTGGAACGCTATCTACAGACATCTTGTTATGTCTAGGTGAGTGGAAGGATTAGATGGACCTCAGAAGCCCCCACAGAGAGATGGAAAACACTGACGAAGGCGTCAATAATGTTCCATCCTCATTACTTTGGGCATCATTTTTTAACATCGATAGATAGAAAGTCATATATACTGTACATAAAATCTGTTGCATTTAGTATAAATTGCACCATGAGCTGGACTCTCTACGGTGCCAGTAGAATATCAGAACTTGGGCAGCGGCCACTGTTCATCCAGCTGCAGCCACCTGGACCTC
>KV751315.1:17258184-17290291 GCA_001698575.1 Mola mola | reverse complement strand
AGGAGGACATCATGATCGCGGAGGAAGAGGCCGAGGAGGAGGAGGAGGAGGAGGAGGAAGAGGAGAGGGAGGCGGAGGCGGAGGCGGCGGAGGAGGAGGAGGAGGAGGAGGGCCGAGGGAGCAAGAGGTCGAGTTTTCTGTGCGACATGGATGATGATGAGGAGGAGACGGCGTCGCTGACCGACAGGCGTCCGCGCTCCGGCTACGAGAACGTCTACAACGAGTGCGGCTGCTGCGAGAGGGTCGTCATCAACGTGTCGGGCCTGAAGTTTGAAACTCAGCTCAAGACCCTCACGCAGTTCCCGGACACTCTCCTGGGGGACCCCGACAAGCGGATCCGGTACTTCGACCCGCTGAGGAACGAGTACTTCTTCGACCGGAACCGGCCGAGCTTCGACGCCATCCTGTACTATTACCAGTCGGGGGGCCGCTTGAAAAGACCCGCCAACGTCCCCTTTGACATCTTCTCCGAGGAGGTGAAGTTCTACGAACTCGGGGAGGAGGCGATAGTGAAGTTTCGGGAGGATGAGGGCTTCGTCAAAGAGGAGGAAAAACCGCTGCCGGAGGACGAGTTCAAGCGCCAAATCTGGCTGCTGTTCGAGTATCCGGAGAGCTCGAGCCCCGCCAGGGGCATCGCGGTGGTCTCCGTGCTCGTCATAGTCATTTCCATCGTCATCTTCTGCCTGGAGACTCTGCCGGAGTTCAGGGATGAGAAGGAGTATCTGCAGCCGCGGCGCAACTCCAGTCAGCCCGAGCACGGCTTCACGCCCTTCAACGACCCCTTCTTCATCGTGGAGACCGTGTGCATCATCTGGTTCTCCTTCGAGATCATAGTGCGCTTCTTTGCGAGCCCCAGCAAGGCGGCCTTCTTTAAAAACATCATGAACTCAATCGACATCGTGTCCATCTTGCCTTACTTCATAACGCTGGGCACGGACCTGGCCCAGCACCAAGGCAACGGGCAGCAGGCCATGAGCTTCGCCATCCTGCGCATCATCCGCCTGGTCCGGGTGTTCCGCATCTTCAAGCTGTCCCGCCACTCCAAGGGCCTGCAGATCCTGGGTCACACGCTGCGCGCCAGCATGAGGGAGCTGGCCCTCCTCATCTTCTTCCTGGTCATCGGCGTCATCCTCTTCTCCAGCGCCGTCTACTTCGCCGAGGCCGACGAGCCCACGTCGCAGTTCACGAGCATCCCCGACGCCTTCTGGTGGGCCGTGGTGACCATGACCACGGTGGGCTACGGGGACATGAAGCCCATCACGGTGGGCGGGAAGATCGTGGGCTCCCTGTGCGCGATCGCGGGCGTGTTGACCATCGCGCTGCCGGTGCCGGTCATAGTGTCCAACTTCAACTACTTCTACCACAGGGAGACCGACAACGACGACCAGCCGCCGGCTGCGGAGAGCCTGCCCCCGGGCTGCCCCTACTTCCCGGACTTTCTGCGGAAGTTCAGGGGCTCGCCGTCGGGCTCCTCGCTGGGGGACAAAGCGGAGTACATGGAGATGGAGGAGGGGGTGACGGAGTCGCTGTGCGGGCTGGACAAGAGCCCCAGTAAAGGGAACGGGACGGACATAAGCAGGAGAAACAGTACTAATTCCAAATCCATTCAGACTGACGTGTGATTACAAGTAGAGTTTCGTCTTATTTTTTTGGTTTTTGTTTTTTGTTTTTTGTTTTTCCTGAGGGAGAAAACGTCCTGTGGACATACAGGACGCCCAAGAGCAGGTGTCCCCCCCCCAACACACACACACACACACACACACACACACACACAAGAAAGTCACGATTGGCAGATTAAGACATTTCTCCCCCCCCCAAAAAAAAAAATGAGCTCCACTTGGAGGAACAATTCTGATTATCAATATTTGGCCAATGGGTTGATTGATTCCCCCTAACACGCGAGGGCTTCCAAATCTGACACACAATCTGGATTTGAGTTGGACAGGCTATGCATTCGCACTTTATGAGTTTCATCAGTCAATAAGAGAGAGGCTCGGGACGCTCGGTTTGCCGTTATGCAATAAAGTTAAACATTTGTTTGCACTAATGTAGAATTCGCGCGGGGTTGGGCCGACTTTTGTTTAGGAGACAGAAACTGTAGGCCACGCAAATGGCAATATTCAAACCATCCCGAGCTGACCACTTGGCTGAAGAATGTCTGAGTAACTTCCTCAAAGGGAGCAAACTAAAGATATTAATAACCGCTTTCATAAGCTGCCAATAGAAAGTGGAGTCCGTTAAAGGAAAACTCGGGCAGATAAGACTTTTGTTACTGTTCAAACACGCACTATTGACAAGAATCTCGTTGATAGTGCAGAGCATTTAGTGGTCATCAAGTAAACCAGGGCTGGAATTGTTTCTATTACATCAACATAGTAAAAAAGCGTTTCCACAACAGGCCAAAAAAAAAAAAAGAGAGAGAAAAGAGCCACCCTGCGAGCTAAGCACAGGAATCAGAAGAGTTGAAAAATGGCTGGAGAAATGACTTGCTCCGCCAGGTTTTGTACGGACAGGCTCGGGGCCTCGGCGACAGCTCTTCCCCCAGTTTCATCTACACCACCTCAAAAGGACAACATCCCTTTACGCGGACACAGACGGAAAGCTATAGCAAAAATGACTCTACTGTGGAAAAGCTGCGAGCAGCTTCCTCTCCTGTCCGCCGAACATCGTGCACAAAAAAATGTTTTTGTTTTTCTCAAGAGGACTATGACCATCTCCGAGCTCAGAGTTCTCCGGGATGTGGATGTCTTCCAAGGTATGTGTAACCTGCAGCGATTATTATCCAGTGTTGTAAACAACGCAGCTCCCCGTGGC
This sequence comes from Mola mola, assembly GCA_001698575.1. Classification (NCBI taxonomy): domain Eukaryota; kingdom Metazoa; phylum Chordata; class Actinopteri; order Tetraodontiformes; family Molidae; genus Mola; species Mola mola. The sequence goes on along the minus strand of KV751315.1, from coordinate 17,287,477 downwards.
ACCAACACTGCTCCTGAACACGTGCAGACATCTCCAAAAACATGACAAACACACGAATGCAACACTCGCTGCGTAGATTTCTTTGATTGAACACTTGATTGTGCCTTGGATCAGAGAATGACGCGCAATTACGCATGCGCGACAGTGCGTAAAACGCTGTAGACGGACGCAGGCCGAATGTGACGCGCATTCTAGCCACCGAGTGCTCAGTAAAGGATTCTCCACAACAGTGTTTGCACTCAGGTCCAACATCCAAGCATATTACTCATTCACAAGTGCTGTAATATCTCATGTAAGCTGACCTGAAGTTAAACCGTTGAGAACGGTGCCAAAGTTTACTACAGATGGTTCATTACTGGAGTGATGCAAATGCAGCACTCTAAAGCTGGAGAACACAAATGATTTCTAAACAAGTCTGGGAGTAATGTTAGACTGCGACACAGTGTGATCACTGCTTTGAGGAACAGTATTCAAATCAAATGATAATTCCTTTTTGATTATGGTTTTCCTGCTTTTCCAGTCCTCTTTCTAAGTTTCCACAGCAGTTGTGGCACGAGGACACATTGGCACGTGAAGGCGTGTTATACTGTTTATCAGTTTGTGACATGACTCTTATGGTTTCAAGTGTGGAAAACTTTAGCATTTTAGCAGCTTCTATCAATACATGTTATTCTCTAAATATCTCCGTGTACTTCTGTGGTTTCATTTGGCGATTTGAACTTCGGTTGACTTTGACACTAAAGCTGTTTTTACCGGCTGAAGTGGATCTGTGTTGACCCCTAAGCCTAGGTTTAATACGTGCAGGGTTTTGAGACATCGCAACTTGTTTGGAAACACATATAGGAATTACACGAGTGTGATGTGGAAACATGAAGCTTACAGGGGGAAAAAAGTGAGAAAGGAGCCAAAAATAGTAAAGGAGACACCTTATGTCCCACAGTTAAACATTTATCATTTTCTTTTTTAAACAAGGACGGAGTAAATGTAATTTAAATTGCTTTTAATTTGTTTTTTTGTGTGTGCGTGTGTGACAAGAAATAATCAGACAAATGATATCTTAAGTCTTAACTCCTGAGACGAGACAAAGAGTGTACATAGAATAAGTACACTAATACACAAACAAATCATTCAAATTCTTTATTATCCACAAAAATACTGAGCCTTAAACTGTGATATGTTGAGTGTAGTTCAGGAAAACAGAGTGTTGCTCCAGGAACTTAAAAAGCATACAAATGCTCCATTATTTTGTCATAATCAATCCACGTTTCCATCCAACGACTGATCCCTTCTCACTGTCACTCGGTCCATCTGTTCTCCTCTTCTCCCCTCTCAAACTTAATCACTGCATCAGCTCATAACAATTCACTGCGCTGTGTGTTTATATCCTCGGAAGAGTTATTCATACAAGATATTTCCAGCGCCTGCACCCACGCACACACACAGACACGCACACACACACTCACACGCGCAGCACCATCCTGGCAAGGAGCCGGCTCCTGTTGATACCTCACAATTCACACTTCCATAATGTGGCTTATGGCGAGAGGCGTGACCCAAAACATTTTTCTCAGGCGAACTGTGTGTGTGGTTCAGGCATATTCTCAGGCCCTGAAAGCAGCCAGGATCATCCTGAGCCTCGGAACAGAGCTGAATGGGTTTGACTGCTCGTGGCGTCCCATTGTCACGTGCGCGGTGAGTGTTTGTAGTGCAGATTTAGACCATGTGGCCAGGCCATGTGACAAAGTGAGAGTTATTTGTGTGTTTGTTTTGTTTTTTTTTTAAAGAATTCCAAGGATATAGAGGAGAAGTGTAAGAAAGTGTCAGATTATCTTATGTAATAAAATGAAGAACAGAGCACAAGTAAGTGGATTTGATTCACACGAAAATGATTGTTGTCGGCGTTGCCCATCATTTAAAAGCTTGAGTAATCTGTAAAAGACATTAAACATTTTTAGGTTTGAGCTTCCAGAGTAAAAACTCGCTGCCTGACTCTATTTTATACTTGTATAACATACAGAACTTGGGGGTATTTTGGCCAGCTGGTCAGTTTGAACATTTCTTTATGTTAGAAGAGCTACTGATGTGTTTTTATTTATCCCTGATATGGACTAAATGAATAAATGATTAATTATTTGAAAGTAATAGTGAGTCACAGCTCTAACAGCCTTTAATACGGCTACACTATTACACTCTTGTAAATGGACACCTCATTGATAAATGTTGGGCCTTTTGAGTTCCCCTCATAGGCCAGACAGTTGTGAACCTCCGTGATCCAAGTGGGCTTTTAGGGTGAACTCGCTCAGAGTCACATTTGTGTTGTCTCAGAACCATGTGATTTTATGGGGCCCCAGAAGCCCCAGCAGCATTTCTGGGGACAAAAGTAGTTGTCGTAAATTAATTTGATTTTTTTTTTTTTTTTTTTTTTTGAATGAGCAACTCTGAAGCACAATAAAAACTGAAAAGTTTCTATTAATCACTCAATTTAAAGTTCAATGTATCAGATTTGGATGATCTATCAGCAGGCAGCTGTTCAGTATGTGAATTTACTGTACAGTGGAGTAATGTTGTGTTGTGATGTAATCTGAGCTAGTCTTTTCGTTGCTTTTATAACAAGCTGGCCATAATCTGCGTTTTATGACTTTGACACTCAGTGATCTTTGGCTGAGGTGGATGTTATTATTAGCCAATATTGGCTATTGGTAAATAAAGTAGCATTCATGTCACGTTATTTACTTTATTAACATGTCACTGGAGTGTTTCGGAGTACTACGACACACATCGTGTTTTATTCAGAGGATCCATTAATTTCCTTGACACAAAAGGGTGACGTTATTGGTTATTGACCAAATTGGTACTTTACAGTAAATATCGGTGTCAGTATTGACCCAGGATTTCCAAATTGGTGCATTCTTGGTTAAAACGTATCAAATCCAGTGTGCCATTGTGGGATATCCCAACGGACTCTAGAATTAAAAAAAAAAAGTCAGCATTGTATGAACTTGCTTGTTAAGGGCTTAAAGGGCTTCAATTTCAATCCTAAATCCTTAAAATTTCGCTTTATATTTTGTTTGTTTGTTTGTTTTTATAACTCCGGTATTGAGTTAGATCGGTAGGAATGATTAGCTTGACAAGGCTATACAATATTATGGCACGGGGCAAGTCAGATTTTTGGAAATAACGTTCTGTTTTAGGCCACTAACAACATTCAAAATGTTATTGGGAGTGTCTGGTAACATCGAGTAGATACCTACCATGAGCATGCATGTGTTTATGACTCATCAACTGTACAAGATGACGGTTTTGGCTTCCTCTCTCTGAGGAGGCTCCCAAAAGATGATCATTCAGTTGCCATGTTTTGTATTTTGTGAAAAATTTAGAACTTAAATGAATGTAAAGGACACCCACTTATATGTTCTTTATGTTATAACTTATTTTTACTATTTCAGCCAATATCACAGTCTAACAGACGGAAATCCTCGTCCCAGTCAAGGGTCGTAATCCAACTGTCATAAAATTAGAATATTTTAGTGGTTCCTGATATGTGATATTATTTGTATTTGACGAGGAAAACAACACCCAATATCAAACATAGTATATCAAAATGTAATCAATTAATCAGTACTCTTTTGTTGCATTGTGTTCGGGTTTACAGGAGTGTGTGTGTTCATGTACCGGCACAAGACTCAGCCAGTAAAGGCAGAAAGGCTCCAGAGCCAAAATGTCTGGCGCGTCGCACTTAATGAGATCTTTTTAAACTGTGAGAATTAGAAGTAACCGAGCAGAGAGGAGCTTTTTCCATTGTGGTTATCACACTGGCATCTACATTTGCAAATGTTTCATTCGCTTAGGCTCCTCATGTTCCACAGCCCACATTTCATGTGACAGACGTCTCGTCTGGGCTGAAAAAAAAAATGCTCTGCATAATGGAAGCCACTTGGTGCTGAAAACAACCGGTCAAAGTCACCGCTGACCAGGTTGAAAAATGTCTCCTTTCGCTGCTCAGAAAATGACTCCTACCTGCATCCAAGACATTCATTTATCTTCTTCATCTGCTGAAACCTATTCAGCGTCACAGGACGGTGGAGCATTTCCCAGCATTCACATGGTGAGGGGCAGGAAACACTCTGGGCAGATTGTGGACAGACATTTGCACTCATTTTGCACTTCTTTTTCTCCACTCTCCAGTTTAACTGACCTGCATGACTAAAGCACCCAAAGATAACCAGAACAAAGACGAGGACATGCATACACGGAGTTAACGGCAATACTGAATATGACAACGTTACAGTTAACGGTCCAAAAACTGAGTAATGAATGCAATGAATGCAACAGTCCTGCGATAAATCTGATGTTCATGAGGGTTCAAAGGTTGAGTTTTTCTGCTGCAACCGTTGTGGAACAGTTTAATGTGAAGGCTTGATATTTTGGGCTCTGTTGAAATGTGCTTGTCAGTGAATTGTTTCTTTTCAATACCACATTTATATCACTGGTAAACCGTAGTAAATAGTCTAAACGTGGCAACAGCACCACAAACTATACCCTCCAGAAGGACCATGCACATGTGTTAACGGTGTTTCAGGTAAAACTGAACATTATAGTCTCAATGAAGGCTACAACTTTATTTATTTTTGCATTGCATTTTTATATTCATGATTTGCGTTTGGTTTTCACAATGAGAAGCCAAAATTTCTGCTACCACAGACAAGGAAGGGAAATTGACTGAAGACTTGGGGGAGTTGTGTGAATAAACGGCCAGAAAATCCTACTGTATCTATAATCTCTGAAGCTCATGTTGTTGAAATCTGAAATTAAACATCTAGATGTGAAGCCTAATTCACACGAGAAGACTTTCAGCCTGATCATCCACTCAGATTTTGGAGCTCGCCGACAAAACCACCAGATCAGGTCGAGATCGGCGTTCAGTTGGCAGCATGTGTGAGTTCCTTCAAGAAGTGACCCGAGAGGCTAACCGACACATTGATAGATTTTGAGCAGGGTAAATATGTAGATGAGTTTGTGACAACAACAGCCAATCAGAGTGCGGGACATGGGGATGTAGAGGACGTCTCATTTTAGAACGGACAACCCATGTTGCCCAGGTGCCCCATTCCAATCTTCCACAGAATGTCCTTTTCTTTTCTAACCCTAACCCTAAACCCAAAACGTAGTTGGGACACCAGAGGAGTCGCAGGTGCCTCTTCGTAAAGGACTGTGTGGTGCGTGACCTCCTGCCGCCAGTCAGTCGTTCCACTTGAACTGCAAACAACCGCAAGATTCCTGATCACAGGACAGCGAGTCATGTAGGGCGAACTGCGTGGCGACCTGCCGACTTTGAAAGCGGTGCAGTCTGAACTTGGCACTGGGATCAGTAAGTGACGGTGCTCACATACTGTACATGACTGAGTATGTGTGCAGCTGACAGATGCCAGAGATGATGGTACAAATTGATAAACAACCAGTGCGGAGTCTGTTATCCAGCTCAGAACGAGTTTTTATTATTAAAGTGCAGAAATTAGCATCAATGCCCCCATTAGACACCTGAAGATGTGAGTGACACATGCGGTCTTTGCTGTAAAAATGAACTAATGAGCTAACTAACAATCACAATACTCTAACCCAGCGGAATAGACCTTTTGCTGAGCAGCCATTTTGTCAGGAAACACTAAAGTAAACACAGGGGTTTCCTAATGATACCATTTAAGGTTCAGTTCCATTCAGGTCAAACAGAGTCAGCGTGCAGCTCTTGTGATTGTTGGCTCATTGAATTGGATAGAAAAAGAGCAGAAGCTTAATACGTTTAATTAATTAGACCTGTCTTTACCTGCGATTTCATGTCAACAGGGGTCTGTAACATAAAAAGCGGTGGTGATGTGAAACGATGGAGGAAAATTTTTTTTGACGCATACTTTTCTCTCATCCCACATAACATATCATCACATCGCCCAGTCATAATGTGAAGGGGGTTTAAAAGTTTTATAAGCACATTTTTGCAATCTAAAACAGTTTCAATGTTAAGAATTTGGCTGTGCTCTCACTCTTTTTCCACTGAATCCAGCCAGCCGTTCCCTTATAAATCGGAACGGGTTTGCCGACAAGCCATTAATCAAAGAAAATCCCAGAAAGTAGAACAGGCAGATTAAAAACACCTGACTGTCTGAGAAAAGAGTTGTAAATGTATTGCTTTCAGGATTGTAAACGTCGTACACATAGAAGAGTCAGAAAGCTTCGATGATAGAAAAAAAACAAAAAACAAATGTTTTCCAACAGTAATGGACTACTAGAAGAGTGGACTTTCATGAGGCAAAAATAGTCATCCACTCATTTGTCTTCCCAATAAATTAATCAAGCCCGTCAGTCAGCTGCACTGCCAACGGCAACAGCAGCTGTTTTCATCCTCTGAGCATTTACGACCAAATACGTACAGTATATATACGTATATAGCAGACACGTTTGTCCTTTTTGTACAAACATAAGACCAAGAAGAGCGCTGATTCTGATTATTGATGGACTCCCGTCCAAGTCAGACGGGGAATAGTCAGATAAAAGCTACAGGCAACATTTTTTTGGCGCTGGTTCTATTGGGTCAGTTGAAAGTTCCCTTCGCACAAATATAATCCAATCAGGACCTGCAGGCCTGCCAAGACTTGGATTTAAAAAAACACAGAGACTGGTGTCCATGGCCTTTCCAAAGGCAAAAATACAAAAGCACTGTCACACAGAAGTTTACACTACAGCCACATTGCACAAGATACTGGAATGTTCACCAAACACGTTGGTTACCTTACTGATTTGAAGCATTTTGTCTCGTAACTTTTAAAGTGAAAATCAGTGCAGAGTGTACATTTACACCAGAACTGTACTTAAAGGCCCAGTGTGTGAAAATGAGTGGCCCTTTAATGGTGAGGTAGTAGAATGCAATCAACAGGGCAATGCCTTGCTGACGGTGGCCGTCTGTGTCAAAATGTTGGGCTCAGTCAGGTCAATCCTTCTGCACAGTTGAAGCAACAGGGCCGAGTGTGGCTGCCTGAGACGGCATTTACACCCTACTCATGAAACTAAACTCTCTTCATTTATTTATCTTATGAAAAAAAAAAGATAGAAAAGTAACCAGAATTCTAAAATCCTTACAAATAGGTAAGTAGGCAGAAAGGATGGCTAGATAATATTACTTTTTTTCTTGTTTTTTTGTCTCATGGACTTATTTCCTTGTTTGAGTATTTGGAGTTTTTTGGCACTTAGTGTATCCTGTCGGGAGCAAAACGACTCAAAGAATGTTGGCTACTGGCTCTGTGTGGACCAGCTGAACTCTGGAGACCTGAAGGTTGTGGATAGAAGCCCAGTCAAGGCCCACTCTACCATAGCTGGCACATTATTGGTCCGGCGTGCCATCTATGATAGACCGAGAAACATTCACTGTGGTGTAATTAGAGGATAAAAGGTTTAAACTATGAAAAGGCTGTGTGCCCGTGCTTTAGTGCTTGGCCTGGAGGTCAGCACATGAAAATCTTCCTCCTATACCTACCCAGGAAACAAACACGAGCTGAAATATGTAGGTTTAATTAGAAATAAATAAATAAATTTGTCATTTTCATTACCCCTGTAAACTGCATATGTACCATTTACCAAAAAGTCAATTAGACCTATTTCATTGACATTGTACTTACTCTGGGCCATCGTGGACATGACAAAGACTGTTCGCCACCTCCCGTTTTCCACGTAAACAAAATGTTCACGGCCCAGTGTGACCAGAGCAGTTAGTAACGCACCCTCGGGAGTGTAAGTTTAAACCAGCTCACACAGTTTCCACGTTACATAATGTCTGTCTGTTGAAGGAGAGCAACCTGATTCTTGGCGCCCGCCGCTGTTTCCCCACTTTCTAATTGGCTGCGTTAACCTGACAGTATGCCAATCTTTATTTTGTTCCCTGGCTGTAGACATGTGGATGGCTTGCTCATTACACCATTGGCTACGTGTTGGGTTTGTCTGCCCCCAGAAAAATCTATTGCTTGGTGTTGGACATTTGAAAAGATTTAGTTTTGGTATAGGTTCCAAGAAATAAAACAAGGTACCTATTGATAGGTCATTATTGTCAATATAGCGAGGTACACTGCTTTGACCTGCAGCGAACAGAGAGGTATGTGGTCAAAATGTGCTGTCACACGCCGGCAATCTGGGGCAACAGAGGATTACAGATTTGTGAAGGCACCGGGAAAGGTAAGCATTTCAAAGATTTGTCACATCAAGTTTAGCTCATTTTTGTTCCCTCATTTTCCAGAGTGCTACCTAAAATCCAGCGTTTTTATGAGCAAACTTGAGATTTGATTAAACGGCGCAGTTTTCTCTGCCGCTCCCTGTGAAGATGAGCAGGGGAGCAGCTCATCTTGGGAGCACCCCGCTGGCCCCGAAAACTAGCGGAGTGGCAGATGCTGATCGCACTGTGGGAATCAGCAGACGCACACACAGCAGTATGTGTGTGAGAAATGATTGCGAGAGAATCTGATGGCCTTGCAGAAAATCAACAAACCAAGAAACAAAAAGCCAAGTTTTTTTTTTTTGTTGTTGTTGGATGCGTTCATGTCAGTATTTCACGATCAAAAAGGCCATACATGGCTGCTTATCATTTTTGTTTAATCTACAGTACATACATATCATACGTTTTTGTTAGTGCAATCCGTGGGATTAGGCATCCAATATTATGCCCACTTTGTTTGGAAAGATGAGGTCATATCCTGTTCCTGCTTACACATGAAGCCCATTAGAGTTGTATCTGTTTGTCCCATCAAAGATGAAATTACTCTGTAGTATGAAACCCTAAGTGTTGTGACTTCAGATGGTCAGTTATTATGCTTTTTTCCCCTCAAAGCTCAACACTCAGCACCATGTCTTTGCCCATCAGACAGGTCAGTCCATTATTAACTTGACTTATTGTACTTTCATGATTTCTCCTTGGTTCACTGGCGCTCAGAATTGCCACTATATGCAGATGGCGTGCTGTCTAAAAATACCTGAAGCTACTCATAACTAGATTAAACCACAAAATCCCCTTTTCCTGTAACAAGGACTCAGGTAGGACAAACGTGTGGGACGATGGCAGCAAAGCTGAACGGAGACCGGTAGAAAAAAAATCGCAAACAATTATTGTGTAAATAGAATTGGAAAAACAAGATGTTTGTCTGTTATTTAAGAAAGTGAACATATTTCAGGTAAAGTAATTTTGATAATTATAGCCCACAATAGAAAAAAATTGCTGAAAAACCGCATCTCAAAATATTAGAATATTTCACTGTAACTGTATAAGCCATAACCATTAAAATTAAACCCAAAAAAAGTGCTCGAAATATTTCACTTCATGTGTAAAGAATATAGAAAATAGGAAAGTTTAATTTGTTAAAGTTTTATTTTAATAAATTGTAACATACAAAAATGATAACTTACTGTATGATATGCAAAGGACATTAAATGAAATAGAAAAACAAAGAAACAGAAGTAATAAAAAAGGAAAAAAAGGAAGAAAACTAATCAATACCCTTAGCAAATTCACACAAAGTACACAAAGTAATGACGTTAGAAAATTAATGGACTGTTTACAAAGATTTTCCACATGGAGAACGTGGTTGGGGTAAAAACAAAGCTTAAACAAAACTTTATATGTTTAGAACAACTGCAGATTGTTTTTAAAAAGAATTTGATAACAAGAGAGAGTCTAAAAAGACTCTAGGTAACAATGAGTCAAGTTACATTATTAACGTAGTTCTACTATATTAGGCTGCAGCATAATTCATGTGAAGCTTCGCCAACATAACGTTCTACTGCAAATACCGGATCAGATCCTCATTTCTTGAACCATCAGACTGGAAAGTGTCACTGCAGCAGCCATCTGATGCTGGAAAGTCAGGAGAGCACAAAATCTCAAGAAATGCAATGTTTGCCAATCGGATCGAGTCCACATTTGGACGAGGTTTGAAATGTGACTGGAAACAGAGTTTGCATCTCCGGACTGAATTTCAAAGTTTCTTTTGCCGCAATGATGTCCCGTTGAGAGTGAGGCCTGGGGGGTGGGGTTTGCCTTTGAAGAATTACCTGAAATCAATTCAGCGATACTGTTTGAATTGATTCCAATGTGCAACATGTGTAAGTAAGAGGGAATTATTACCAAGTTTTGTAGCCTGTGGAATTAAATGAGACATTTATCCGGTCAACAAAGATGTGATTCTGATGTGTTAAGTGTAAACTGCTTGCTAACCTATTACCCAGACCAACATTATAGGTTGATAATATGTCAGGGTTGTGTATTTGTCAACTTGTTTTGGAGTTAATACAGATCTTGATGGCTAAAAAGCCGTCAATGCAACGTTAAGTTCTCCTTAAAATCCAGCTGAAATGAAAAACTGTCATTTTAACCCACTGAGATCACATCCTCGATCATACAGTTTCCTATTGAACAATATTGTTTTCCTCTGGTAAAACCACATGTCCTGTGAAATTACATCACCGTGTACAAGCTGATTCCAACCAATAATGTCCTGGCATCCTGCTTTCAATCAATCCTCAACGTTGATCAGATTCCCGCTGAGCTTAGCGGAGCTACGACCGTTGCTGTAGTTACCAGCTACCCAGATTCATCCCAACACTTCTATATTTTGCTTGGTTCTTTCCCGTTTCAGGAGGAAATTCGTCAGGACACTGCAGTTAGACGCTCTCCAACGTTTCAGTTGGACTTGAAGGGTACAAGAGTTGAGCAGTGACATGAAGTGCTTCCTCTATGTCAGCCTATTAATTGTTCAGCACCAATAAGCTCTTTCTAACTGAGCGATTTGTGCAGGAAGATTGACGTCGGTTTTATGCCACCTGTCACACTGATCACATTAGTTCTCTACTTAAGATTGTGCCAGAAATCTGCTCAAGTGTCAGTGTGTCTCTAAGTGCAGATGTGGTGACGTTCACCTTCCCTCACATCCGGTCGACCTGTGGCTACACAGCTAACATCCAGTTGTCCCCAAATAAAGCAGGATGTCCAGTTAAGGCAAGACGAGTTTTTGCAGTCAACTTATTGTCATTTTTGGCAAAATCTGGATTGATTTTCCTCCGTGTTTTTCTCTTGGCCAGTCAGATATCAGATTGACAAAATGTTTTAACTTTTACAGTCATACAATCATTGATCACGCTGCCTGTAAGCAAGAAGCAATTTGAAGACAAAAACATTTTTGACAATTCATTGAGTAAATAATTAATCGATTAATCATGACAAAAAGATGGATCAATGATTGAAATAATCGTCAGGTGCAGCTCTCGCTCAAATCAAATCATCATTCACATGCAACGCTCAGCTGAAGACACGCCCAAAGTATTCTTTCCACGCGTTGACCATTAACATTAAATGCCGATAGGTAATATCCAGTTACGTAAGTGCCAAGTGTGCAGTCAACATCTATTACCGTCAGACAACTCAAGTTTCACCCCGCGGTCAGTGTAGGGCACCACGGACATGGAAAACACTAATCCTCCACGAGGCGGGATCAGGGGGCGTCTCTTCCTGTATCGATGGCTGTTATGTAAACTTGAGCCAGGCCCTCCAACACGAAAGCTCTCTCGGCTTTTGTCCCGCCCGAGCAGCGACTGTACGTGTTTGAAAATGGCTGCCGTGGCCAGACCTCTACAGACCTCGCCTCCCACTCGTTCTCTCTGCGCTCCTGCTCTGGATGGACTAGATGCTTTCATGTGGAGTGACTAATGCTCGCTCTAAAGGGCCTGGGGTGTATCTCACTATGCGTGCGGGTACGTGCATTTAGTGTACGCGTGCGCGAGTGCTGTACACAACCAATCAGCACGCCAGTGCTTGACTTGTGCACATGATGATGAGTCAGATTCATGGTCTGCAAACACCACGTACATTTCGTCCCCATCCAAGCCATTGGTTTGATTTGTAATCGTGCATGAGTTACTGTGTGCCGTGAAGCCATAATGCCAATTCGTATGCATGTGTGGAGCTGGAAGCTGGAGGTGAGACAGAGGAGAGTTAATCGCCTAAAACGATAACAGTAACATTTCAGTGTCCTGTTGTCCAAAAAAGCTGACTTCAAATATATGCTTGTACAGGTGACAGCATGTTCACCAGTTCCCCATTCATCATGTTTAGTCATTTTTAGTAGTCTTGTGACAGAAACATATCACTTGTAAATGGACATTAATGCAGAAAACATCCCTCAAAGTACTAAATAAAGTGAAATCCATAATATTTACAGCTAATTTAACAATGAATCAAGGAGGAGAGGTACTAGTGGGGTTCATCTTTTCCACTTTTATTCATCTAACATCTCATTTAGCATCATATTATAGTGTTATTTACACTGATCCCTGATGAATCTGTCCATTTCACCATTAATCAAATGGCAGAGATGTCTTCAAATTGCTTCTTCACTACATTACATTATATAATAAGATGGAACTAACAAACGCTCTCATCGTTGATGCCTGCGTTGTTCTTCAATGTAAGAGCGTGTCAGAATCCATTTCGAGGGGACGGTAGCAAAGCCGTGTGAATGCACACACTGCGCTGATTATTATGTGGGTGGGACAGCACGTTGGCTCGATGTGTAGAGCTATCATTTCACAGAAAGGAAGCCCTTGGTTTAGGTACAGATGGTGAAGGTTTGGGAGGCACGTAGATGATTTACTCAGTTGTTACTGGTTCGAAACAGCATGCTACCAAATCTGGTGTCTGTTCTGTGGTCATTTGTTATAGCCGTTATTCTTGAATCCGTGCAATTTTTGTATGGGAAAAACTTCAGTGTCCCCGTTTCCTGCTAATTTCATCATTAAACTCGTGAGGGGGTGGATTCAGGCAGCAAAAAGCAGGCCGAAGAAAGGTTCAGCGCTTTCAGTTAAACACCTTTCGAGTCGTGCTTCAAGTCACTGCAGACTTTTTCTACATTAATACAAGACAACAATCTTCTGGGTGCCGTTGGTACCCAAAGATAACTACAAAAACAAAGATTAAAGGAAGGCTTGACTTTGTGAAAAATTGTTTTCCTGTGGAGAGTTGCATGAGCAGATTGAGGCCACTTTCATGTCTTTGGGATTAATTTTTTCGGCCAGCTAACTGGTGCGGCCCGTGAAGGAAGTTGATCAAGTCAATGTGCAATTTTTTTTTTTTTTTAATGGAAGCTTTTTAATCTTCAGTTGAAATGAACAAAGGATCAGGTTCAAACAGTTCAAACAAAAGTCAACATAATCACAGAGTCATGTGACTGTATATTCTGCACGTGCATCAAAAGTATGGATAAACGTGCAATATGTTTTCATGCTAAACTGATTTAGCTTTATGCTGCCCAAATTGTGCATTTCCCCAAATGTCAAACTGCTGCTGCTTCAACAATGTTTGTTTGAAGCAGATATTGAAGAAAAAAATACCTTATCGTTTACCTTTTTATCGAGACAATAGCAGTATTTTGTGGCTTGGCAAATATGTGACATTATCTTAAAACACATGTGCAATTGATTACATGATGAAATTATTTTAGCTTGGTTTAATGTTCAGAGACAGAAGAAAGAAGACATTATATTATGTTAAACCGTGGTGGTTGAATTAGGTCTCTAAACTAATATGTATGTCTCTGCTATCAGTTAAAATTTCACTTTTGCTGCCATGTTACTCCAGCAACGTCTCCCTCTGTCTCTGCCAACGTCTGCTGAGCATTAGCTCGTGATCAGCCGAACCGCTCGGCTGTTTTCCTCGATTGCACAGCCCTCCCCCGTTCCCTCTTTTCATCTCACACACACATTCTTAGACACACCCTCGTGCTGGCTTCCACAGTCTCTGTTTTCCTTTTTATTCCGTTATTGCAGCATATCGGTTTTAATTTATTTAGTTCTCATTTACCTCCCATACAGATCATTTTTGATGTTTTCTTTCTTCTCCCTGTTTCTCTCTACAGATCCTGGCCAATTTATCTCCAATTTGATGGGTGGCTTCTTTCACGGCTTCATTCGAAGTGGGAATATTTTCAATGTGCTGATATTAATAATTAGGTTTGTAAGAGCTCTGTAGAGCTCGGGCTTCAGTTTCCGCTCATTTTCATGAGTAAAGGTCCTGCCTCTTGCCATGAATTTTCTAAGTTTTACTTGAATAGTTGCGGTCTTTCCACTTTAAAGACATCAAAATATTTTTAGGAGGAAAAAGTTGAAGGATAAACAGCTGTTTCAAGTGGTTTAAACTCACAGCGAACTGGACTTTCATTTTGTTTGTTTACCTATTCGCTCATGAATCAGTACATGATAGAGCTGGATGCCAGTACAAAACTGTCAAGGCTGCTTTGTGATGCAATGTTGTTGCATATTTATTTTCTTTGTAAATGTTATGAAATTCTATTCAGAGGTGAACATGTGGAAACAGTGACAGCATCCCAGCGGACAATTGTTACCAGTTTTGGCCTCACTTGTACCTCTGAGGTTGAAAAACATCTTTATGTTCAGAGGACGTTGCAGTTAAATTTTCCTTGGGTCGGGTCCATGCCACTATTTTGGAAGGCTTTCACTGACGTCTGCTGGATTATGCAAAGAAACCGCAGTGTCCTTTTTTTAGGATTTTTGTTTTGCTTCTCAGGCCACTAACAGTAAATCCTTTCTCCCTCCGGCCAACTCCTGGTTTTATACAGTCATGGTTTTGTGCCTCTTCATTAGAAGTTCTGCAGCTGGCATATTTAAATTGCTACCACATCGGTGATGGAAAATTCCATTTAGGTTTTAGTTTTAACAAATGTTTGGTTTGCTGATTCCTGCAGCCACAACATGTCTTTCAGTGGGCCATAAAATTTCACATAATATCTGGTGTACAGAAAACAGGAAATGTGCCAAAATCCAGCATCCGACTAAGAATTAAAATAGACCAACAACTTGATTGTTTTTTAAAAGTAGCCCATCTTTTTATTTCATCTCAGGTTTGAGATTAACTTCTTACAGACTCTTTGACTGTGACTGAGCGAATTGAGAGAATCAGTCAGTGCAGGTAATACCATGCCTTCACTTTAACCTCTTCGCTCAGGCAACACTTATCAATGAACAACACCTGCTGTCTTACCTGGCAGCATTTACAATGAAATTTAGCACCAGACTTATTCTCCTGTCTTTTGTATTTAACTGCAGTCATCATTAGAATTGCTTGTCTGCTTCAAGACTGAGATTGACCTTTAAAGGCGTGGGCCATTAACAAAAAAAAAGACAAAAAAGAATGACATGTCTCCACTTCCCCCCATTGTGCAAAAATGAAACGGAAATATCCTGAAGGCGAGCGCTGCCATTTTGTGCTGGTGATGTTATTTGGAGCCAAAGGCAATACAACCGCCAACTGAGAGACGTGGTCTGCTGTCATTCGCAACGTTTCAATATTCCCCGTTTTAATCAACATGATATGAACAACCTTAAATGGCAGTAACCATCTTTGAAAAAAAACCAAAAAACATCAGATGTTGTGCAAAATAATGAGAATGAGACAATGAGAAAAATAATAATCACAGTAATAATAAAATCGATTTCGTTTGACGGATGGTCGAGCAGTTGTCTTTGTGGGGTACTTTTTCTCAGGCAGAAAAACTTCACACAATGGAGGTAAAAAAGAGCATGAAAAGGATAAAAAAAAAAAAGAGAAATAAACACAAACAGAGGGAAGGACAGAAATATGTCTTATGCAACAAGCGTTATATGTTTTTGACAGCCAAAAAACTGGCACATCGAATGTGGTGCATCATTTGTGCCAAAGGCAGAAGCCAGTGACCATCAAGTCACACAAACAGCTTGACCTCTGTTGTCTGCAGAGGCCGTGAAAGAGCACCGCATAAAATTAAATTCAAGCTCGTGGGTGACTGTTTGGACCACTGTTGTCTGGAGATGGAGCCATTTGAAGGTAGCAGCAGAGGATTTGTCCAGGTGGCCCAGAGAGAAATGTCACTGCCCGTCTCTAAAATTGTGGTCCAGATGGGTGTCGCGCCGATAATTTGTATCTATTTGAGGTTGTCAGAGCCTATCTGTGTGGCAGGAGGAGTTTCTTAGTCTGGCCCATATCCTGCATGATACCACTGATGGGGACGAGGTCATGGCCAATACTGCAGCCCACCACCGGGGGAACGCTTTAATTTGTTGTTCATCTGTATACAGTATAGTTAGTGGTTTGGACAAATAAGTAGTAAATGTTTAGTAAATGTTATGTCAAGTAGCTTGTCATGCAGTAGAAATTTATTCAGCTGTAGCGTTTGTACACTATAAAATACATTCAGTATGCCTGATGTCTGATCGTAACCATGGAGAGTTTTGTGAGTACTCGAATGTTGAAATGACTTAAAATGCATCACCAGCAACAATACGAACTAAGATAAACGTGTCTATTTAATACTGTCACACAGATGTTAGGACCTGAGAGGTTGCTTCTATTTAGGATCATTATATAACTTCTCCCTCGTCTCGGGTAAAAACGGCAGACACGCTCATGTGATTGTAGTGATGTGGGAACAAATGGATTGTGGCTGAGTAGTAAAAAGAATGAATGAGTGTAAAAATCAGCTATTGAACTGAATTGAAGCGGGTCAGCGTTATTAGTTTGTGAATGAAAGAAACGCGTCAATTCATGAACGTGTGAATGAACGGATGAGGGACCACATGAGAAAGACGGTCAAAGAATGAATGAGTCAAACGGTGATGAGTCGGTTAATGAACTAATCTGACTTGGTTCACAAAGAGTTGCCTCGTCCTGTCAAGCTGGCCTGTAAAGGACTCGACCGTCCCCAAATAGGCGTGACGGATGCTGAGCTGTCATTTATCAAGATGTATGAAATGTTGTTGTTCATTACTAAGACATCTCATAAGCAGAATCCAATTCTTCCTCCCAAACTGAAATGACTTCAGACATGCTGAGCTGGTTTTCGCCTCTGGCGCAGTGTGTCAGCATGTGGGGACAGACACTATATTAGTTATCTCAGTGTTTGCCTCCATGCATTTCCTGTGAGCTAATTGGAGCCTTCCCATGTGTCCCTGAATATTTGTGCTTAAAAATAGGTGCAGCATTTCCTGCGGTGCAGGAATGGGAATCATATCCAGAAGAACCCCACCTTGGTCCTGCTTATTAATTCTAGTTCTGGCTGCTGCGTTCGGTGCAATCCGGTACAAATGTGAGCAAAATCCATTACGCACTGCAGAGTCATATTAAAAAAGGGGAGGTGATTTCATTCTAGTACTTTAACTCAGGCACTCAGAAGAAATTACTATGAAACCACACTTGGTAGTTATTGTTGACTGAGCAGATATCATCTTCTGAAAACAGCTTCACACTACAGACCAGTAGGTTCTTGTTCCCTTTACGTTCCCTGCTACACTCTGATGAAATTTTGTATTAGAAACTTGCCAATGGTTATAATGTACGTTTCAACAGAACAAATCAACCGGAAACAGACCGCGTTGGTTTTCATGTTGCTTGGAGAGGAGAGTTGATTAAACCCCTTTACATTATCACAGGCTTGGACACATACTCAGACCACTGCATAATGACCAGCAGGAAAATCACGTCAGTCACATCTAGACGTCGCCAAGTAAGATCATTTACAGGGGCCAGCAGGAGGCAAGATGCTTTGTCTTCGCTTTTTTGGGGGCTCTCATGTCATCCATCAATACGTACAGTCTGTTTTCTGGACCGACGGACAAAGTCAGTTTATACACATTGCCCACAGTTTGTTTTTTTTAATCAAGCATCCATTTTCATGTCATCAGTAGCTCGTCTTTATCATGGGAAAAAGATTGTTTTTATTTTGTTTTTCCTCATAGTTTCCATTATTGAAATTAGGCTTTTACTATTCCACCTTACTGCTGGACGACATTTGGTCAAACGGGTTCAGCTCTTTTGCAGGAGCTCTGAATTTGGCGTCCGATGGGCTGTCTTGCGTTTACTTGCTGCTTGGAGCGGCAAATAAACGCTAAAGTGTAACTGAGGTGTTCAGGTATCCTCGTGTCAAACCGGCAGTAAATTCTTCAGATGTCAGTGACAGCTGTGATATCTTCGGATGAGGTTTCCACGTCTTATTTTTTTCCTGCTGTTGTCAAACGGCTCTCCTCGTGTGTCACACGTGATCAGTTGGCCCCATGTAATGCTGCTGCCTCTCCCAGAGGATGGGGCGGGGGGCACAGTAAGTTAGAAGGCAGAAACCCATGTTTGGGATAAATGCGATTGCTGTCATAACAACAAGGACTGGAGTCTCTGATAGGGCTTATTTGTCTGTGGAAAGAACTAACCTCAACAGTTTTTTCAAGTTTCAAGCTTTTGATGTCTCGTGTGGCAATGTGTTTGACTTTGGTAAGTGTGAGCGTAAGAAAAAAATAACATCTGTGTCTCAATATTTTAACGCCTTCTTTAGTCGGTTTCTTTATTTTTCCATATCTCATCCTCAGTTTGGAAAATGTGTGTTTTGCACAGCTGACTTTTTCCAGAGTGCTGGATTAAAAAAAAAAAAAAAAAAAAAAAAAAAAAAGAAAAAAAGGGTAATATATGAATTAATTTCTTATGACACTCAATCTGCTGCACACTCCGGAGTAAAATTCATCTCCTAAACAGTGACAAGGAACCTCATGAACCTCATGATCAGTAACAGTTCAGGGCCTTGGCTGCGGTCCTACATGCTGTTTTTAAGTGGCTCCCGGTAACAGCTGGAGAGCGTGTTTTAATCTACAACGCAGATCTGAATTATGCAGTAAACTGTGAATTTTACACCGTGTCTGTTTAAACGCAGGGCTTGGCCTGTCTCCACTGCCCACATGGCCTCCGCTCAGCTGTGGATGCCACGTAAAGAGGGAGAAAAACAACAGCTTCTGCAGCAATATATGCAGATTTCAGCCTGTGCCTCTGTGTTTACAATAATGTGCTGTTATTCGCTTAGGTTGGAGGTAATTTTGTATAACACTCGGGGCATATTTTGAAATGTTTTAGGTCGGAGAGGTTCTGTCAGTTTAATTTCCTCACTCTTCATTTCCATTAAGTCCACGAGCGCTAGACAATAAAGGCCGATCTCTTCCTAATGACCCTTTTTCTGTTTAAATTACGTCTCCTGATCATTCTACCATATTGTATGTAAACAAATGGATCTCCGCTTTCAGGGTAATTTTCAATCTCATTGTAAACGGGCGCAGGATATTTATAGACTTTGAGCCATTATTGCTCTGTTCAGCTTATCATTGGCATCGTGTCAGTATTGCCTCTCTAAATCACTGCAACTACAGCAATTGCTTGTTGATTGCTGTGGGTTTTGATACAAATATGCTACAGGTTCATTATGGTTTGGCTACAAATCACTGAGTTGAAAGCAGCATAGACCGTTTGTAGTGCTGACCTGACCTCGTCAAACCCGCCTTCTGCTCCGGCTCCACGTAAGGCTCAAGTACCAAATAAACAGAAGACAAATCTTCTTCTTACCACCTCTCCTGCCTCCTGTCAGTGGGATCACATCAGCGTAGCGCCCGGATGGCTTGTACAGATATATGAGAGAGCACAGCAGCTCTATTCATTAGATATAATAACATTCTAATGTGATATTGGTGAGTCAGTGTGATGAAATTGTTGCCTTTCCGGAGGGTTGATAGTAGCAAATTACCTGATCTGCAAACCACTGTGCACACCTTTGTAAAAGAGAATAGGCAATTGTGTTTTTGCATCTAGCCTGAAATTAATCAATATAGCATGTTTTGTTTTGTTTTTTTAAGAAAAAAAGAAATATTACACACACATAAACACACCTGGCTACTGTGCTGCACTTTTGGATCAAGTATACTGGGACAGTTTTAGGAACCTATGAAATAACGTTGATTTTGAAGCTTCCACAAATTTAGATCTCTCCTCAAGTTAATATCTTACAACAGACAGAAATCAGGCAAAGGCAGATAAATATGAAGTTCTGTTAGCATCAAACAGAATTCAAGGCCCACAAGTTGCTTTTTTGTAAACTTTGAAAACATCGTGCTGGAGAAATAGAGCTTTAAGACATTGGATTCACTTTTGATATGTCACTTAATGACAGTCGGGGAAGATGGCCCATAATCAATCCGCCGATCTCGCTTACCTTTATTCCACTGCAATTAACCTCAAGTGTCCAATCAAGTAATCCTGGAGAAAAAAAAAAAAGGACGATTTTTCCTGTCATCGTCATCAGCTGTTTGCAATTCTTGTCTCGTCCTCCTCCCTCTTTCACCTTTTGTCTCTTGTTAATTAAGTTCGAGTGCTTGAATCGGGTGCCTTAACCAGACTTTCAGCGGCTCTTCCTTCTTTCACAGCAAAAGAAAAAGATCATCCGGTTTACAAAGTGTTGGAGGAGGTGGCTACTGTAAATGTATTTACCAATCTGATGCTGTTTTTACCTCAAATCCTGCACATAATGGTGCGATCATTTATTTACTAAAAGAACAAAGGGTGAAAGGAAAGACAGCAGAGGCACAGCCGGTTAGTCTGTTTGACGTGAAACCAAAGAAACTCATTCCTATAGTGAACAGCAAGCAAGTTTCATTATTTCCAAACAACTCTAAAAATGTATTTCTGATTAAGGGGTGAACTGTCCCTTTAATACAACTCTCACACGCCTGTGGGAGAATGAACAGTAAAGAGTGAGGCTGAGTCCCAATTAGATTAACAAGAACACTCGGACGTCCACAAAACAAGCCTTGTTTTATCTGGGACACCTGCCTAAAATGTTATTAAGGTCCAACATTCACTTAGAGGAGAATAAGTAAATTAAAAAATATATACGTACTAATGAGAAGCACTGTAACCCCAATTCATTTCACTGCCGTTTATTGGAGCCTTTTTTGATACTGAGCTCTTTCATACCCATCAAATTGAGCTTTCTCACATTATCTGTGTATGGTATACATTAAGAAATTAGCTGCCATTTTATTTAGCTGGGATTTCGAAGAATTCACTGAAGTGCCTTGACCTTTTGTTCTGGGACTAAACCTTGACACCAAATGTATGTAGTGTAAGTTAGAAGCTAATTGGTTGAGTATTGGCTGAGATACGATTGTTTGACTTTCACCCGATATTAGAAAAATAGGAATTTTTTGTGAATTTTGTGAATTATCCACTTTTGATGGTGAAGTCGCAGAACAAAAACACTACGATTTGTCTAAAATTGGGGACTGTAAGCTGCTAAAATGTGTGTGTGTGATGACAGTTGGAATTCTGCACAGAACTCTGTAGCCAGTGTGAATACAGTGAGCGGCTAAATAAGTTAAACTCTTAACACTACCCAGGAAAATCTTTGATGTGAGAAAGGACAAATTTCAATAAGTCTGAGCTCACAAACAAGTTTGCTCCTTAAATATGAGCTTGCCAAATTCAGCATTCAGATTTATAATTTAAAGAGAGAGACAAGGTGCTGTGAAAAAAAAAAAAAATCTGCAACACGCGAATCAAAAAGGCTTTTTGAAAGGAGAGCAGAGGGAGCTCCACAATGGAAAAGTCCAAAGAGACCGAGGAGTTTATGAGCAGCTGCATCATTCAATTTCATGAAGGAAGCACACTTGCTGCCTTAAGTACAAATACAGTATGTGCTTTGTGCATCAAAAGTCGGAACATTAGATTTTCTCAAGACTTGAAAGGATTCGGTGAAGAAGGTACGTGCCGAGGTTTGACATTGGAAGAATGCGATGGAAAGAAGTGCAGCCTGATTGATTGTCCTCTGCTCCCACAATGTGCAACCTTTTTCCATCTGACCCTTATCTGTGTCCTTATCTGAATGTTTTAGCAAAGAAAAGCAATTATCAAAATGTGACCTTGTCATTTGATTAAGAAAAAAGACTGTGCAAGTGGAAAAAGTGTTTGGCAGAAAGCTAGAAAACTGCATGTTTGATTTTCTACTTTCTGCATCAGCTACGGTGATAAATACTCCTGCTTCTAGCCACAACAAAAAAATACTGTTATCAAAAATGTGGAAAAATTCATTCTCTGCAGTTAACACATTAAAGACCAGGCCATCCAAATTATTGTTATAATATATATATATCAGCATATATGTTCATCTGTTCATCATATGTTCATATCAGTACTGGCTGAGATATAAAAATTTAGGTCTACCATTTAAGTTCATTGCTGTTATTTAAGACAATAAAAGTTCATTGTTCATCTGTAAAAATTGAATGCCTCTGTGGCATATCTTTGTTACAAACCTTTGATGACTTCATTTGAGGGATCGTTGCAAAGTATCTGCCTATACTGGCTAGGATATTGATATTGGAACTTTTTATCATCAGGCTCAAAAACTACATTTCAGTCAGGCTCTGTCACTTACTGAACCTTAGCTTAGCCAAAAGTTGTATTTCGGACCTCAACAGCGAATATATCTGTGCGTGAACTTTTTATGTGGATGAAACCGTGCTACGCGATCCATCCGACTCACGTTAAGTCAACTCTTCTTCACCATTCAAAAACAGTCGTTAGAAGTGGCAGCACAGGGCGATTTCCTGTATTGGCTTTTAGAGCAGCAAAGAAGGTTGTGAAAAATGATTTTCGGCTAAACAGAGGTTAAAGAGAGCTATTGGAGCTAACCGGGAAGTAGCAGGCTTCTGTTTATGGGACATGGTGTTGGATTGGTGCTTTTCACGAACCCGCTGATGCCTTTACCTGCATTTTGGTATCAGAATCGAAACGACTCTAATAATTGCATTCTGTTGTTGATTAAGGCTATTTCCAGCGCTACAACAATGTCGGGCTGACTGTTTGTGTGTCGTCCTGTCCCAGTCTGGTCTTGTAGCCATGTTCCCTCAGGAAAAGGCCTGAAGTCCAGGCACAATGAACTACAGCGCTCAGTGTTTCCCAGTAATTACCCAGACCGCGGTGGCCCTGCCATAATCTCATAGTAACATTAAATGTCTTGTGATCGAGTGAGTTAGCACCCTGCCCTTTGCTGTACGCTCTTACTCTCTCTCACACCCAAATGAAAGGTCACTACGGCCCACACCACCCGTTCCTCTCAAGCCCGGCGTCAACGTTTACTACTTCAATAAGGCAATAAACTGTCCCTCTGGTCAACAAACGTGAGAGTGCAATGATGAACGCAGCAGCTAAACAGCTAAACATGTGCTTGGCTTCTCTGTGTCTTCCAAACTTTTCCAGGCTTCTCTCCAGCGCTTCCTGTGCTGAGAGTGACGTACAACTATTTCGTCTGATAAACACACGCCACGACGAGCGTTTCCAAAACGTATCAGTGCCAAGAGTGAAAGGGCATTCATAGCACCTGCATGAAGATGAAACCTCTGTGGGGACAGTCTAGACGAAGTGGGAGGAATGACTGTAAGAGGGAAAGCCATTGTTTGATGTTGACTAATGACTTTAGGCTCATGTTTACATTGTAAACTAGAACAAAGCCACAGAGCAGCTATACGACCAGGCAGCAGAGCCAGAGCTCAGTGTTAAATGTCTTTATTCTGCACGTGACTAAAAATCAAGAAGCCTCCAAATCTCGTTCTCAGAGTGCACCAGACCGATGATTTAAAGTTAAAATACAGGTTATTTTTAACGAGGAGCGAGCTTATGGAGCCCCAGATGGCGAGAGGCAACAGCCACCATAGTCTCACAAAACACTGAAGGCCACCAGTTCCTCTGCTAAATAAACCAAATGGAGCCTAGAGACAGTTCAGTCAGGAAGACTATGCATGCACTCCAAATGAATCACAACCAGCTTCCTGCTTGCTCCTCAAATCATTTCCCTCCTTATCCAATCGCAGCCTGCCGAGTGTCCTGAGTAAGCTGTTAAACTTTAAAAGCTGGAAAATGGCACAGATTTTGCAACTCACCACCGTTCCTTCACCCATGGATGCCTGTCCATCTGTAATCTACAATAAACTTCAATCTAACTTCAAACTCTGTCATTTCCATTTATTCTCATGAATCTCTCCCCATTGAAATAGCTCTTGATAGATAACTGCAGCAGATGTTGTAAATAGCAGCAGCTGCGGTCACTCTGGTGATGTGTTTACCCCAATATTTTTGGAACTACCATCAGATTCTGGCCATATTTTTACAAGCTGCCCTTTTAAGGTCTTCAAATGTTCCACTGAAATACTCTGTTGAACTGCTCACAGCTCGTTCTATGCAAAAGGGTCACAGGTGTACTCCCTCTAAAGGGTCATAAGGCAAAAAAAATGCAAATTTTAGCTTCAAAACATGACGGTGTAGCACAATATGCGGCAACTAAACCACTGTGTGCACGTCAGTCTACCGCAGACTCAATATTAGTGAAGTGCAGCCTGCCGTGGATTATTGCTTCATTATTCATCCTTGCAAATTGCCAAGTGCAGTTTGAAGTGAGCTCAGTCGACCCAAACAGGTGAAAGGAGCCAACGTGTGAGGCATCGCACTTTCACGCTGGGCAGTTTTACAAATTCGTAACAGCTAAAATATGTCAAGTTGCAGCTTCACACACGCGTAGCAAAAAGGCAATGGCATATGTTTTCAAACAGGGGGGACTATGAAACAGGAAACATTTGCTTTTATCTGCACCAAAACGCATGGCCACGGTTAAATAATAATAATAATAATAATAATTACAAGCGTAAAACCAACCAGTTGGAGAGGAGACACGAAGAAGTTGGCCATCTGGGAAAAAGCCAGCACTTGAGGGAAAGACCTGTGTAATGGCTTTGAAACTTGCTGGAAGCAGATGTTGGTTGTTGTGTTTCCCTTTTTTAAAAAACAAGTCAGACCATGTCCCTAAATTTTATTTCCAGGCTGAAATGTTTTCTTCTTGCAGAAAGCCTAGTGGCAGAAAGAGACGGTTCAGGCTATAGATCGCTCGCCGAGATTTTTGTATGTGAGGAGGTTAAATGCAGATGTCTGAGGAAGGCGTGATTTAGGGCAGATGGGACACACTGGGGAAGTGTGTCAGACAAATTAATTTAGCCGTTTGACAAGACTCAGAAGCAGAAAGCAGCTTGGGAGGGTGAGTTTGCTTTTGGTTCACCCAGTTTGTTGTTTTTAAGGCCGGTACGCACCAAACCGTCGATCGGCCATCTTGTGAGCCACTCGTATGTATGTAGGTGCATATGATTGTTCTTAATTTATTTAAAACTCTCATTTAGTCGTGAATGAAAGGCAGTTTGTTAACCGCTGAGTGCCCAAAAGGCAGACAAATCAACAGTTGTTTTTGCTAATGGCTATAATTACATGGAAGTCGGTGGAATGAGTAGCGTAGTTTTCGGAGTTGAGTGTCTGCCTTGGCTCAAGGCACTGCCGCCTCGCCCTTTTTGGCTGAAGTGTCCTCCACTGCCAGTGTTTATTTGTTTAATTGAGCTACTGTGTGCCTCTCAAAATGTCTGTGCATGACTCTGCAAGAGCAGACGGTGAGTGGGCGGTAATGATGTCTGCTTTCACACAGCCACCACTGCCCGTGCCGAGACAAGGCGCTCTGACCCCGGGTCGTCTTCGTCACGCCCCTGTGCATCTCATGCAGATGTGCAAGGTGTCCTCTAGTGCAGTTTACGTTAGTGCTTTAGTGCACATTCACAACGCAGTGTTTTCTGATAGCACCAGTGCCTGGTAGTATGAATCAGAATCTTATGTACTCAGTGTCGTATATCGTCAGCGTATGTGTAGAAGGTTAAACTAACACAGCGTTGTTCCCTCGGCTCTTCCGTTTCCGTAACCTGATCCGTTTTGTCCCACTGAGACACTGACAAAATGCATTCGTTTCTACCTGATAACGTGTCCCCATTTGAATCCAACTGGTCACCACAATGATGCGTTTTATTTGACGTTTTCATTATGTTAATTCTTGAGCCTGTTTAGAAAGAAAAATCTTTGTGAGGTTGTATGTGTGATCAACCTCTCAAACCTGATCTCCTTGCTCTGTATGGCACGCCAGGTCTCCATTTTTGTATGACTCTAGTCATACAGATGCTGCTTTTGGATGAGAAAACGACACGGCAGGTGGATTATAAAACAGGGGCAAAAATCATAAAAGTATTTAGGCAAAGCTCAGCGCTGGTGCCCACTTCCTTACAAAGTAATCATCAGTGAGCCAGATAATGTCGGTACAGTGAGAGCTGGTGCTGATGGAACCCTTGGCCACCAGTGCAGGGAATCATGAATGGTCACAACTAAAAGTGTGGATATACTCGCAGAGATAGACTCTGCTTCACATTTATGTATTTGCGAATAATGTCTTTTTCTCAAGAGCTGTCACAGCACTCGGGCGTGGGCAAACACGATTTCTACTCCCACAGTTAGTCGTACACAAATCATCTGAGCTCCTCCAGCACTTTCTGGCACTATTTGCAGGTAGGAAGAGAGAAACAGTTGGGGACTGTTTCTGTTGCTTCTTTGGCAACACGTGCAGGTAGGCGGCCATGCGTGTGGTGGTACAATGTAGTCAATCTTCCCCAGGCAGTATTACATTCATTTTAAAGTTTGGTCTGATGTTAATTCCACATGGTTTAATTTAGCTGCATGGGCTGCAAGTGTTGCTGGACAGAGCTCAGACTCATTTAGAACTGATCAAGTTCTCGTCCGAAATAAGAAATGAAGAATTGACTATTTAACCTATAACAAGTCCTGGGTCTAATGTGGGCAAACCATTACAAGCAGGAATTAAAGTTTAAGTTTGTTGGATAATGCAGTTATCTTGTACTTTTTGGTTAAATATTAGTTTTACATACACAAATCACAGACTGTGACTGTGCATTGTTTTATTTGGACATCAAAACAAATGCACATCTTAATATTTGCATTTGTCTTAGTTTGCCACTATGACATTGTATTTTGTTTTTCCACCTGTCTTTCCTGTTAAATATTAGAAAATCATGTGACGATGAGTGAACTTCAGTGAAATAGTTTACATTTTGTGCTAACATGTGATGCCTGCACGTGTTTTCCATATGAACACACGTATTAATGTGACACCTTTGCAGCAGATTGTAATAACATAGGAAGCTCGCTAAATGTTATAATGCATTTAAATCTTTTTAAATGAAAAATGGTTAAATTCGTGCACACATGGCAGTGAGTCTGATTTTATTTGCAGCATGAAATGTGAGCTTTATTTGTGTTTTTTCTTTGCATGAGAGTGTTTGAATCTTTCATCCAGAGTAGGATTTAAATTTGTTGCAGGAAATGAGCAAAGATCTAGCTGATTCCCCACAAAGTTTGAGCCTTATAATCAAATATCCCAAACACAACCCCAAAGGGTTAGACCTGCAAAATGAGTTCTAGTTTGCAATTAAGGTTGTAAGTTGGGGAATTGATTTCAAGCTGACGTTATCTGCTGCTTGAAAGTGATTGTAGGCGTTTCATGAAGTCACTGTTGTGGAGCACATGCGAGAAATGACTGTGGGAGAGAGAGATAGAGGAGGCTGGTCTGTGAGTGACGGGGACGAGCAAATAACGAGGGTTTTCATTTTGTCTAAACGGTGCCGTGCTTTTGGTTCACACAAATTATGAAACTGTGCTTAATGTGCCACGCGACCGTTGTTAAACTCTATATGTGAAATAAAAACAACCAACAAAGTGTGAAATTAAAATAATGCACCTGTGGGGTGGAAAAACTCCATGTACTGTACTCCACGTATTAGTGTTCAACCACGGGTACTTTGCCTGAGGCGTTACATCAGCATAGGTCGAATGATTGTGAAAGAAAAATCAAATATATACAATATAAATTCAAATTCTGATTCATAATTTAATCAATTATGATGGTGCAGATACAGAGGAGCTTTGAACGAAATGAAAAACATGCCCACAGTGGCGATCCCAACATGCACTTCAGGCCTAGCAAGTGTGACGTTCACCATCTTAGCTCAGCATGTTAGCACGCTAACATGCTGAGCTAACCAAGGCACAGCCGAGGCTGATGAGCGAGCCACAAAGTGTAACAAATTAATCGTATAACTCAATAGCAACGTGTTAAGAAACTGAAATTAAAGTGGGGACCAGGAATATGTGTAAAGGAACGAAAGAGATTGATATTTTATTTTGGACCAAATGGACCAAATTCAACCTGTGTGTAAGACATGCTAACCCCCCACAGCCCTGACACACAGCAACATTTTTGAGTTGATTCCACCTCTCAAAGTGAAATTTTTAACACGTTCGACACACGATTTGAATGGTGTTCAGTGCTGACCAGCCTGAGCTCATGCAATGTTTGCAGTGCTGCAGTGTTTTAGTTTTCAAAAAAGGGACAACGAATGCAATTTTTAGTTAATGTGTTTATAGGTCATTTCAACTTCAACTGATTTAAATAAACAATCAGAGCATTTATTAGTGAAGATAATCTGACACTTCAGAGAGTGAAATTAACACGAAGCAAGTTGTTTAAAAAGTATATCAGCAGTGTTGCTTGTCTCATCCCTCACTATTAGAATTTTGTTTAGTGAGTTGTATTAGGAACACTGGCACAGTGTAAGTGGTTGTAATTATTTCCTATTTTGAAAGTGTTAATTTAGCTTCTACAGAGCTTGGAGCGATAGAAACACTGAAAAAGTCTTGAAGTTACTCCTTGGGAGTTAATTCAACACAGGGATTTTTACTGTGGAGATAATCTTAACATTTGAATTAATTTCAAACTGGTTTGTAATTATCATTCATCGTATAAAAGTGAACATAACAGCAGACGATGCAGTGTTTAACAGTTAAATTAAAAGCATTTGGTTTAGTTGAGTTTGCATTTGATGGGAACCATGACCAGTTTATCCATTACTGTCAGCTAACTCTTTAATCAACTGCTCTCTTGTTAATATTCACTCCGAACCCAAACCAACACCTTTAAACACTTAAACACTATATAATCATCAGGTCATTAAGACATTTTTATTCAAATTAGCTGAGCTGCTCGACCAACGCGTTATTCATTTATTCTCACGTCAGCACTTGACAGTCCTAACTTTGGCATTTTGCACTCTGAACCCTTCGTTCTGTCAGTGAGTTGTGGGGGTAAAAGATTAGATAAGAGCTGCTGTCTCTTTTGATCAGTGTCACAGAATAGAAAGAGATTGAACGTATAGATGATTTGGCTGCTGGCACTGAAGCGATTGGCAGCCGCCCACATCTCGCTTGCTCCCGCTCGCTCCTATCATGCTACATGTACTGTATATTGCTTATGTAACGCATGAACGGCACGTGTTTAGACCCAGGGAATACCAGAAAACAATAACAGGAAGGAAAACTTTCGCTTTTGTCATATTTATGACACCCCTCGCGGTGTCGCACACCTGCTTTCCAAACTGAACCTCTCAGCCTCAGACACAAACATAAACATACACAACACCTGAAGCTCGGCCTGTG
>KV751315.1:17246446-17258173 GCA_001698575.1 Mola mola | reverse complement strand
TACGGCCATGGGAGCGCGACAAGTCTGGCTAAATGAACAGCATCGGCTGAGCAGATGTGCAAGGTGGTTTTTGTTTTTTTCTTTCTCTTTTTCCCCACAGAAAAGTGCTGACGGAGAGCTCGGTGTTAGGGGTTGAAATGAGCACAGTGTGTGTCATGTCCCCAGCGAACGCTGTGCTGCACAAACTACCAATCCTGGCATGAATATTTATAGTCCATCATGTGTTCATCTGTGCATGTTTGCATGCTTGTGTGTATGTGTTTGTGTGAGACTGGGAAAGCCAGTGTGTGGATCTGAGAGCCCTGCAGGGGTGTGTGAGGCAAGATGCAGCAAGAGGCAGAAAATCCCCGCTGCCTTTGGATTAGCGTCAGGAAGCAGGAAGCCAGGCACCATGCTACATGTGCACTCTCCTAAAGTCAGCCCCTGTGGGATTATTTTACATGTTTCACTCCCCAGTCCAGGTTTGGAACATCACCCCTCTCTAATTTAGTGGCAACTTCTCTGATATGGCCTGACGTCAGTGTGCGCTGGTGTCATTTCAACAGGCTGTGAGATTACATGAATTTGTGCACGTGCCTTAATGCAGCAGACGTACAAACTGCACCTGTGAAACACTTTCCAAGGGGGCTGTAAACATTTTATTGCCCCACCGTTTCCCATTGAAGAGCAGCACATTTAACATGTGCGGGTCACTGACCGTCATCACACTGCTGTGTGAAACACACGTACAAATCCTCAGTGAAGGATAGTCAGAGTCATCTCTGTGAGAACACCGTCTCTGTCTCAGCAACGAGGCGTCGAGAACTGTAAACAGGTGACTTGCCTGTTCGACTCTCTGGTGCTTTGAAGATAATTTGACGTACTTGTGACAGAGATCCGGAGGAGTTTTAGAAGAGAGTTTTAACAAACATCTCATTGTCAGAGAGGATATTCTCAAGTGAGTTAGAGTTTAAGCGTGTCCTAATCCGTCATAATCACTCAGTTTTGGTTTAAATAAAGTTAAAACAGGGTGAAAAGGGCGAGCTGACAGTTCTGTGCCATTAGCAGAACCAGAGCACAGAGTAAAACTGTATCTTACAGTGAGGAGCCACCAACAGGGTCCAATATGTCTTTTTCCCTGCCTTCCTTTTTCAAAAAATATACAACCTGGGAACTGTTTTCATAGCTTAAGATGCCTTCTGGTGTTTATGCAGCATTTCCATATATAACTTCGTAAGCCAAGTAACATTAATCACCAACACTGTAAACTGAAACTTTAAAATCTAAAAAATATGAAAAAAAAACAAACAAAACGCAATACCTATTGTTTAAAAACTGTCTAGAAGGGAAAGTTGTTTAGTTATCACACAAGCTGCTTGGAGATTATGTAAGATTAACAAGGCCAGTGATGTATAAACAGATTTGTCCTTTAACGGTCTTGTAGGTAATGATTTACCACCTCAGAGGCTGCAGGAGGCTGCAGGCCTGATGCTCAGACAGCAGTAACCAATAATGAGAAGCAGCAATGTCTATTTCCCGCCTTGATTCGGCAGTTACAGTATTTACGCCCGGCATCCGCACCTATTTGCCTTCTCGAGCAGTTTGTTCTGGTCTGAGCGCACAGATTTTATTCCTCTTTTCTCCTTTTCTTTAATTTCATTTCAATGTGCCTCTGCAGGGTCCTGGTGGACTTGACTAAAGAAATGTGCATATCAGCCTGGTTGTGTGGAACACAACTTATACTGTGGACATAATGTGAACTTGCACTGACTCTCCTGTTTGTGTACCCAATTCTCTGTCTGAGGACCTGACATTCAACGTCATTTGTTGTCCTTGTTGCATCTCTTAGGACACACAAAAACACCAAAGCAGCTGTTTTTATTTACAGATGCTCAGCTGTGGATATTTACAATGTCAGTACAGTCTAGAAGGTTAAATTATTACATACTAGTGCATCTGTAAAAATGTGAATATCAGTGGAAAAGGTCTTTTTTCATTATTCAATTCCAAAGTTAAACTTTCACTTACTTACATATTCATGGAGTGGTTTTTTTTGTTTCTTTGTTTTTAATATTGATGAGTATGGCTATACTGTATATGTAATCTCACAAAATAACCTAATATCTGTAATGTGTTTTTTTTTGTATGAGTAATGATTATTGGGATTGAAACAGTAAAATGCTTCAGATGTTTTGGTTTGCTCGTAATGAGTCTAGAATATAGTATACAGTATATTGTCACTTTATTGAATAACTGATGAAAAATCACAATATTCAAATTTTTAGAGATGCACTGGTACATTCTATCATCTTCAGCAGCGGCTCTCACGTTTTCTTCAGAGGGAGAAAGGATTCGATTAACAAGATAAAATGACAAAAATGTCCCCAAAAGCCAAAGGGAAATGTTGCGCAGGTCCTGCCTGTCAGGCTGTCGGCTGCTAACGATCTGTCAGCGAACTGGGAAGAAGTGCAAGAGGCGTGTAGGTACAGACGACACCAGCCTCTATAAAAAAAAGTCATATAGCCTCTAATACATGACGTTAACACAAAAATGCATTACTCACATCACTTTTAATGTGCTTTACAGGAGCTGGAGCATTTTCCTTATCACCAAACATCAGAACTGCAGCTTCATACTTAGAGAAACTCTACATAACTTCTCTACAGTCATGCTTCTGCTCGTTTTTTTTATTCCTTACTACTGGATGTGCATATCAAATGAGCAATAAATAACCTGTTAATCTTGTGTTGATCATCATCGGCAGGCAGCAATTACGTCTATATATTTTTCAGCTTACACAAAAACGGCAGTGGGTTTTGCAACTTAGAGTATGTATTGACTACCCATGCTACCCATGCTTGTTGCAGTTTTTATTGTTCATGTTGTTGATTTATTATGCAGCTACTGTAAGTAAGAAAATTAATTTAACCTGAACCAGCTAAGCTTTGATTGGATAGCTGCTTGTCTTGACAGCTGAGAGACACGTGTGTTGGGGCACAGACTTATGCCCCTTTCTCACTGCATGGTATCTCCTCGGCTCGCCTCGGCTCTACTTGCTATTTGCGGGTTTCCACTGGGAAAATGTGGTACCTGATATCTGGTGCAAATTTTAGCACCGTCTCAGTCGGGGTTCCAAGCAAGCCAAGGCGATGCTGACACATGACGTAAACCCTTGCGAGTTGCTAGCTGGTCAAAGGAGATGCAGCTGTTGACTGGTTCCCATTTGTGGTAAATAGCAAACCACCCTATTCCAAGAAACGAGAAATGAGAAGAGTTGAGAAGAACTGGGGTGAGCTGAGTAGGTGTCACCTAACAAATCTGAGATTCGAAGGCCTGGACGAGACTTAAAGTGTTCAGAATGAATTGCAGAGACAAAATGTGGGTGTTAATAAGACGCCGTCTTAATTGAAATCTCAAGAAGCAAAGTGTTTAGAAATCAGGTGAAGGAACTGTTGAGTCATTTGAAAATATTAACTCAGTCAACTCCCTGCTGGTATTTTAATATCATTTTATGCTCTGGGCTGTAATCTTCCGCGCACAAAATCAGCCCTGCAGGTTCTGTCATTTCCAGTCTCATCTGGGTGCTTCCTGTAAACACCATAATGACTTTAAATCCAGTGGCATAGACGAAAAACAGCCTCTGGGCTTTTGAATTGAAACTCGTGATAGCTTTTGGGTAGCAGGTGGCTTTGTAGAATAGAACAGGTTTAAGCTGGTGCTCTTTGTTCAGCCATGGGGAGGCAGTCCACCTAATACGATGGTCTGTGGGACAAATGGAGTTCTGTGTTTGGCACTGAAAACAATCCCTTGGGCCACAGAATTGAAAGTTCCTAACATTTTCAATAACTGTCAAAGGATTTCTGTGCACCTTTCTTGATTCATTTACACTAATCAGCCACAACGTTAAAACCACTTGATGTATTGTTGGTCCCACACATATCACCAATATGAATCCGACCAATCGGGCAAAAGGGACAGCCAAGGGTGTCCTGTTGTACCTGGCAATAGGACATCGGCGGTTGATCTCTTGAGGGATTGGGGCCTCGTTTCCATCGATGATGTTTCATTAAATTCCATATATGCCCACCTGGATTGGGATCTGGGAAGTTTGGAGCCCAGGTCAAAGCTTTGGCCTTTTTGTCAAGTTACTTGAAAGGAATTGGTGATCTTTTTAGGCTGCTTTTGGGAGTGAAGCTGTTATATGTGTGTTAAAGTCACCTCTTTTCACATGTGCCAGACAGGATGGGGCCCAAAAAAATACGTAGTAGGTAGAATATGTTCAGCTTAATGATTAATTCTCTTAAGACAAACTCACGGGTTGAAAGGTGGGCAAGGGTCATAACCAACAGACAGTGCAGACAAGGAAACACGTCCACACGGGTATTGGCATAATCCAACAATCCAAAAACATGAAAGGGTTTGAAACACAGTGAGGCAAACAAAACAGAAAACACGAAAAATTGACGCAAGTGAGGCTCTTGCCTGGAGGAACAACGTGGAACACAACAACGTGGCAAACGGAGGGTAGCAGAAGGACTTCTATACTCAGGGAAGGACAGAACAACGAGATACGGTTGGGAAAACAAAAGGGCAGGGCAGAACAATCAAAGGCGGGGGCAAAAGACCAAAAGGGAGCAACTATAATTTGGGACAAGACACAAGAGGGAAAAACTTTCAAAATAACACAAGAGACGACAACCTAGACATGACAACACAAGTCACGAACAGGAATGGAAAATATAAAATATAGCACAAATCCAGAACTATGGCAAAAAGTGCTGCCCACATGAATTCCAGGACCCAAAGTTTCCCAGGAGAACGTTGCACTGCAACAACATTATCCTTGTTATTTATTTCACTTGTCTGTGGTTTTAATGTTGTGGCTGTTCAGGTTATTTTATAACTGCTGGGCTCAGATGAGAAGCTATTCCCCAGCTTGGTTTGGATTTCTCACTGCACTAGATTATTGTGTCATGGGAGACTCGTGCAAGCGGGGCACTCAGCTGCGTTAGATTAACTCAGTATCAGAGTGTCAGCGCTGAGAATGTAGGCAAACGTGCACAGGTGTCGTTCCACAGAACTTCCTGCGGCTGTTCACCATTCAGCTTGTTTGACGAGCACAACACATCTTTGATATTTATGAGACGAAAACATGCACTCGGCTGCGTTCCTCTGTGACCCACTGTCCCATATTTCAGCTCTTGTATTTGTCGAAATAAAATTCTAGCTGTTGAGCTCCAGCAGATTAGTCCCAATTTCTCCAATTCTTTCCAAAAACGGTAGCAAGTGTAAAGTTAGCGCAATCTACGGAGCCATACAGCCACAATAATGCGAAATACACCATAGTGAAATAACGTGGAATGATCCAGGAGAGGATCATAATTATGTTGAATAATTACTGCTGTAATGGCACGCTGAGTCACGTCTGAGTCACGCATAATTTACACCTGTCTTTTTGGGCTTCAAGGACACAATACAGACTAAATTAACATTTTAATAAATGTCCTTCATGGCTGAATGGACATAAATTGAGAGTATTAGTAGAGATTGGATATGTGGTTTAATCTATCAACAAATGTATCAGTTATTCTGCAGATGATGTTTTTGTTTAATTACAATCTTGTCTTTTTGACTTTGAGGTAAATCTGCCTTTTCTTTTCGTGCCTGCCAAGCTCGGAATGAACTGCAGGCATTCTGAACCTGGGATGTGTACAATATCTTCTCCCAGAACAGTGCTGCAGCACAAGTGTTATTCTCCTGCCGCTGCTCTCTTCAAACACATGCATGGATTGTTTTTGTTTGTTTATTTTGTTGGTTATGCCTTTGTAACGTTATATGAAACCTCTTTGCTTTATTCATGAATTCTTTTCTCTGTTGCCCTCTTGACCAGGACTCCCCGGCAGGAGAGATATTGCATGTGAATGGGGACCTCGCTGTTTGAATAAATGATAAATAAAATAGTGTTAAACCGTTGAAATTTCACAAAGCACAGTTCCGGCAACAATGTCAGTCTCCGCTACGCTTCTTTTTTCCTAAATCCACTGCAACACAGCACGTGGCTCTTTACAATATCACAGCCTCACACTGCAAAGACATTAAGCTGAATTTATTGCAAAGTCTTCTCATAAAATCAGATCCGGTGTGCTTTTACATATTATATAATCTTACTGCACGGTGGAAAGCTCAGCTCTCAACCTGAGATCACGGCGTGGGTCACCTGTCCTCACGTGGCAGCAGCACTAACATATGAGTCGGTGTGTGCGTTTTGGTGTTGCGCTACGGACTCCCAATGTGGCGCCGTTTCCCTCGAGCTGTAGGTTGCCTACTTTACACTGCGCACTCACTCAGGAGCTGCTTTTATTTTAACACAAACACCTGAGACAAAAGGACTCGAGAGCATAGCAAGGGTGCACTCCCAACGGCTTTCTTCATTCATCCCTCTCCTCTCAGAGTGACAGTTTAACCTCAGCGTTAAATAAAAGGGAGCTGACAGACCCCCAACAATCCTCTGATGTCACATGAATTCACATCATCGCTGCGCTTCAGTAATTTCTAACGCTCAGCCTGTTCAGTGTTTAAACCGACTTGAATATCAAATTTTGTGTTTTCTCCACTCAGCATTACTGATATGGTACATTAAAGGGGTAAACACAGGACGCGCTGCTACAACCGAACCCTAAGATGTAAGCAAACGCAGGTTTAGGGATGAAGTCTTAATAAGGGAATTAGAGAGAAACGCTCAGAATGTGTTTGTGGTAATTGCATTGTGCCTGCTGCAGCTATGATTACATACAGAAGGTCTGCAACTCCTGGGAGACATTGTGGAAATCCGGAAATTATTGAAGTGGAGAATTATACAACAGCTGCCTCTGTTAAAAGAGGACGCTTGTCTCTAATAGTCTGCATCTTAATAAGCATA
This sequence comes from Mola mola, assembly GCA_001698575.1. NCBI lineage: Eukaryota > Metazoa > Chordata > Actinopteri > Tetraodontiformes > Molidae > Mola > Mola mola. Next base: position 17,251,275 of record KV751315.1, on the reverse strand, counting down.
AACAGCCAGGACACAGAGCAGTTATTCTGCGAAATGCTTTGCCCTACAGGGGGTAGCAGGAATAACATAAACACACCACGAAGAAGGAATGAAAGCAACATTACAACCACAGCAACAGAGTAGGCTGAACGCCACTTACAGCCGCTTTCCTCTTTTCTTTTTTTTTTTAATCTGTCGGTAGTGTAACTAAGTTTTTGACCTCTGTTTCGCTGTGTCACTGCAGTTTGAACATAGATTTACATTGGGGTTGTCCAGGATTTAAAAAAAATAACCTTTTCATTCCCTTTCGGACCACTCCAGACTGGGCGTGTGTGTGAAATAACTTGAAAAGGATTAGGATTTAAAAATAGATCTGTTTAACCTCCATAGGAATGTGGCGGATGCCTTCAAACTGTGTGGGAAAAGGGTACATCCCTCCCAAACAAACATCAAGGCCTTTGCTCAGTCTTACATTAGTGCTTTCGACATCTAGCATGTTTATTTCGATGGAACCACACAGCCACCAAACATAGTCTTTGGCTTGAATCTTTCACTCTCATCTCATCTAAACTTGATCTGATGTGTCTGTCAAAGTTAAAATGATCTTATTACAAAACCCCGCTTAAGGGAACGCTGAACGGGAAACCAAATATTAAAGGTTAAAAATTGATAAAGCCCTTATGAATGTGTGTAAACTGTGTGTAAGTAGTATGCCGCTGGTAATGTGCTTCACAAACCCATCCCCTCCCTGAGTGCTTAAGAAGGAGCGGCTGCTTAATGACCCTGATGATTATCTTTACTGGGATGCCTCTTGTCCGGGATCTGGGTGGGAGAGGAAAATATGTGCTGTAACAGCTCGGCGTTGGGGCAAACTGCTCTGCGTTCATTGTGCCATTTGCTCGAGTATGATGATAGATCTGCATCCTTTTCCTGTTCCTCTCTCCCTCTGCTGCAGCGCTGCCAGCGATGAGGGGAGGGAGTCTCGCCCACAGCTCTGGAAAACTGCAGAGCGCAAGCAAAAACCTTGTGGCCGGTCGTGGTGAGCAGGAGCGGAGGCCGGAAAACAACAGCAACAGCTGAGTGGGACTCGGCGTTGGGACGAGCGGGGAAGCCAGCGTCTGCGTGGCATCGGTACACAAACCCTCGAGGGTTTGAGACTGGCAAATGAGTGAGTCGTGGCCCAAAACGAATGCCTTAATTACTACACAAATATAGATGGGACAAAACTAAGAGACTTAAAAGAGTTTAGAGATGCTTTACTTTACATGTGATAAATCGTCTTGTAAGGAACAGATGTGAATATTTTAATATGATAGAGATAATGTTTGGTCGTGACGTCGACATGATGTTTTAGTTGGGTCGGCTTCCTAGGTGTCATCGGCTACTAAGTGGTGAGTTTGAGTTCGCTCTCTGCTTATGTGCAGTCAGCAGTACGGCTTTATCTATTTCTATCCTGGCCCTGAGTGGTTCACTCACAGGCCGCCAGATTCCACGTTGTGTCATAACACATTCAGATCCTCATCCGGAAAGTGTATAGAGGGTTGAGAGAGAAATATGGTACATATTGACTGGCACGGATGCAACGCGCTGACATACATCAGAACAATATCTTCTTACATTAAGATCCACTTACATGAAAGCAAAGATGTCAGGCACATAAACACCACCATAAATAACTGCCACACTCACTTTGTATCACAGAAAAAACCCGCCGATGAAACCAGAATCATCCACGTCCAGACGAATTACCTTAGGTTCTTTTCTCAGATGCAAATTTAGAGCTGACCAGCTGCTTTGTTGATATGTTTTCACTTGGAATTTAACTGTATGCAAAAGTAACATGGACGTGTGTTATATATTTTTTTAAACCTAGCCTTGATAATTACATAACCAAAGGTGAAACCCTTGAGTTTATTGTATGTTGTGGACTGGAAAATGTTGTGATATAGATGCACACCGAATAGGAGAAAAAAAAAAAAAAAATGTAAATACCAGACATTTATACTTGTGTGTCCTAAGATGTGTTGCCGATAGAGTAATTTCAGACTTTTCACTTTCTTTGACTGTTATGAGCATCAGCCGTGTTGGGTTTGTCCTCGCCGATACGATCACGTTCCTCATACTGTCTCAAACGCTGCTCCGACATTCTTCACCATCATTTCTTTTTTTTTTAAACTTATCGACCATTAAAAATCCACCCACACTTTAGTTTGGCTTACAAAATCATGTGGTTGCTGATATTACTGCTGCCAGAGAAGGTTTGGAATTCGTTATTTCTCTGCCCGTGAATTGAATGACAGCAAAAGTCCAGTGACATTCCGGGTTTATTTTAGTTTTTGGACATGGTTATATCACATATTTTAATGGAAACAGAGTTTAAGTTTCCTTCAAAAAGCATCTTTTACATGCTGTGTCCCAAATAACAGCACGGCTTCAATTAAGAGCTCTTGATTTTAGTGTCTTCTTTCCTTTACCCTCGAAGAAAATCCAAAGTTCACATCGTTGCCCCTTTTTTTTCCCAAAATTTGCATCTGTAATTATCTCACTGGTAGTCTCGCTCGAAAAAACAGCCGCAAAACAGCCACAGTAGATTAAGATAGATGTCAGTGTTTTACTGGGAAGGCGTAGATGCAAATCAAGTCTGCTGTACCTGCTAAAAGTGTGAACAGAAGCGCGAGAACACATCGTCGAGGTGCTGCTTTTTTAAGAGAAGAAGCAGAAAAAGAAGTGAAAAGGGATGAATCAAAGTGGACAATAACATCAGATTTTAGCTGCCAGTTAAGTGTTTGTTTCGAGAACAAAATCTTTACTCGAAAGGTAATTAAAAGGTCAAATGAAGGCGGATTTTAATTGAATTTAATCTGAATTAATGTGATCTGATAACCACCACATTAAGGTTAAATATAAAACGCCCTGCTGCTCCCCTAATGATGTCATTTCGTTACACTGTGTGTGGCTGAACAAGCAAACTGCAACAGAGAACACTTGAAAATATGAGGAATTAACAACAAACACTGGGCATGTGGACTGCGGACATTCTTAAAGTTAAAGAGAGGTTTGGGAAATCTCTTTTAACGCCACGTTTCTGGGATATTACTGGGATAATTTCAGGCACCTCTGTCTCGTGCCTTTTCAAACGTGTTATGCCAATGCTGCAATGACGGCGGCGAGGAAGAGCCGAGCAGATGGGAAGAGCTGCCGTAAAGAGAAAGAGAAGAAGGACATGGGCTGAGGTGGGAAAGAGGCAGAGATGACCCTCACAGACGAGCCCATGCAGGGAATGTCCCTGAACATTCACACTGCATGTGTGAAAGCGGGTTTAGATGAGGCGACCGACACCTCATTAATGTGGGTACAATGAATCTGTGGTCACGGCCAGGAACCAATTAGCTTAGCATGAAGACTTATTTATTGATGCTCACCATATCAATATTTAATCTTTCATCATAGTTCTGCGTGAGAATGAAGTTGGTTGCCAGGCAACCTCACTTCATTGGCAAACCTTTAGAGGGCCACAATGTTTTGGATGAATTAAAGGCATAATGTGCTAGTTTAACGAGCTCCGGAGCTGCTGGTAAGCAGGTTTTGCCACGCTTGGACCACAGGGTGGAAAAAAGATGGAAGACATGAGACTTTCCTAAAAGTGAAGCCAGAGCATCTTGATGGCCCCCTGCAGTTTGGCTCCAGCATCTGTTAAAAGCTCAAATACACATTTAGTGATTTTTCCCCTAGATGGTTTCTGTCATTTTAAGTAGTTCTTATGCTGGTTTATCAGTTCTCATCAGTTTAGTTTTCATTATTTATTTGATGCAATAAAAACAGGGTGAGATGTTGTGACTAACAGCTGAGCTCTGCTTGCAGCTGGGCAGGAAATTCACACCACGGCTCAGCTACTTGTTTCTGTACGATGGGAGGAAGTGGCGACGTGTTATTCATCTTTATTTTGAACACATCTAAGGTGTTTCCTCCATCTTTAACCTTCATGCTACGTGATGCTAAGCAGCGGCTGGCTGGAGCTACATGTTTACTGTGCAGAAGATTTGACAGCCTCATTCACATGAGAGAGAACAAGCGTATTTGCCAAAATGTCAGGATTACTGTTTTCAGAAGTAAATTAAATGAAAATATAGCCTGTCTGTAGAAATATATATTCAGAGGTGATTTCTTTCACACTAATCTTGTCAGATTATGGGCCTCAAGCTGTTCCAAACAGCCCTCGGTTGCAGCCTGATGTAACTTTCCCTCTTACTGAACTATTATCATAGCAGCCAATAGTGGCCAAAAGCTGCCCGGCAACAATACAGATACATCTGTGAGAGACAAATTAATCAGCCTAGTGATATGTTCGGCAACAGCTTGGTATTATCACAGTGCAGCACAGAAGTCGCTAAGGCAGAGAGTGATATGCTCACAGGTTAAGAGCGAGAAAAAGAACGGGATCAGCTGGAGAATTGATCCTCGAGACCAGCCACCACATCCAATCAAACGGGACAAAAAAGCACCAAAGGAGACACGGAAGTCTGTTAAACAGAGCGGCCCCGGAACCCATTCCCTCAATCTATAAATTAAAGCAATTTATTTGGTCCCGAGGCTGCGATTATGTCAAGCTGTGCTGATGCAGCGACGTGTATTTAAATCTGCTGTCATCCGCCCATCAGTGGTAACGCAGAGAAGTCAGCCTATCGCAATGGATGAAGACAGAAGATAATAAAAGGTCGTAAGGCAGATTTTGAAGCAGATTGAATGTTACAGACTTAAAAAAACAGATTTGTCCTTGTGTGTGAGCTGACTGAGACTCGTGCAGTGAATAAAAAGGTCACAATCCTCTGATATCCACGTGGACATTTATC
>KV751315.1:17194975-17227495 GCA_001698575.1 Mola mola | reverse complement strand
TTTTACTGTTTCAATTTTTCTGCTATTTGCAGTTTTTAGGAAAAGCTGTCTTGGGAATAAAACAAGTACCAACATAAAAAAGATGCACAACGCCCCCACTTCTTCCACTGTACACAAAAGTAAGCTTAAATATCCCAGACATGAGTGCGGCCACGTTGCGCTGGTAACGTTATTTGCTGCACAGATGTGGAGTTCTCCAGCAGGGCTCAGTCATGAACACCTGTGTGGAAATTAACATGATAAAGCTGTCTTGGGAATAAAACAAGTACCAACATAAAAAAGATGCACAACGCCCCCACTTCTTCCACTGTACACAAAAGTAAGCTTAAATATCCCAGACATGAGTGCGGCCACGTTGCGCTGGTAACGTTATTTGCTGCACAGATGTGGAGTTCTCCAGCAGGGCTCAGTCATGAACACCTGTGTGGAAATTAACATGATGATGACGAACTAAAACAAGAGAAAACCATGTCTGGAGAGAAGTTAATTGAGGTTCATTTTCAGTTTTTACTTTTGGCGTACTTCATACTGTGTGGCCTTCCGTACATCTTACTAGATAGAGGACTAGAGGAAGAAATTATAATTCATACTGCAGCCCACCAGCAGGGCCCCAACCAGATGTTTTGAGAAGCTGTCATGTCATCCATCTTTATCTTTTATATCCCTGATATACATGTTACACAAAGCTGTTGATTATGTCTGCTCAAATTAAGTTAAAAACAAGAATAAGTAAAAACTGTGTTGGCTTTTTTTTTCCTCTGAATGTTGATATTCATTCAGTGCAATTTAAAAACCTAACAAAAATAGCCTCTTCCTGCATTTAGCCATCTATAAATACTGAATATGCAGAGTTATCCCAAATGTCCTTTTTTAATTTGCAGGCTCACCATTTCTTAGCTGACACTTTATTTTATCAGTGATGAATAGGATTCAGCAAAGGCCAGTGAGATTAAAGGACTCATTGAGGAGTGCCAACCAATATGAGTTGGCACACTGCGGAAGTTTTAAGAAGCATGGTTCCAGCTTCCTTCTCATTGCTGCTATTGATCATCAGAGGAGACAGACTGGCAGGGTGTAGTGATGGTGTGCTGGTCCAGGTCCCCAGATTGGCTCTGCAGAAGAATTAATGTCCCTCCCGCTCCTCGCACGGACCATCTAATGACTTCCGGGCCGATTGTGGTTTAAAGGTACTGTACGTGTTGAAAGCTTCAGCTAGAAATTCAACGCTTCACCTAGGATTTTATACACTCTATGGGCAGTATCTATTATATTGAATATGCTTTAATACGTTTGTGTTACTTAGAGCATTTAAAAACAACACTGCACGACTGAAAACACTGGTTCTTTGTGGATTATGCTGAGCGGTGCAGCAGCTCTTAAATGTGCCCATTACTCCAAATAGTATCTTTGTCCTCCCCTGCTTGGATTGTGAAGCTGTCACACCTATACAATAAACGACAACAGAAAGGGAAATTTCAGAGGAAACAGATGAAAACACATAGGACTAAGATCAATTTTTGTTTTGTTTTGTTTTTTTTAAAGTGTGCTGTGAGAGGAAAAAAGTTTTGGCTGCTTCCTGAGATGTCATTTAAAGGCTTAGAGGGAGAAATCCTGAGGGATGTGTCCTCCAAGATTTCCTAACATACAATGTGTGCTATAGCGGTACATAACGCACATATAATGCAAAACACTCCTCACATGATAGCCTGTATGTTAGCGTTAGAGTTGGGCCTTTCTAAATGTGATCACGTCGGTTTAATATTGAGAAGCTGTAGAGCCCAAACGCCCCGGGTGCCGGCGGCAGACTTCCTGCGACAACAAACGCACCATAACAGGTCGTGCTAATCATGTAGCAGCAGAGTCATGACCATTTTCCCTTCATCAAAGCAATGTTCCAACAACAACAACAACCTCGACAAACAAAACGACTAATGCCCACAAAGCTGCTATTAGCCAGGTACACAATGTACCATAGGAGAGGTGAGAATCCAAACACTCTGGAGAAGTTTAATTTGTCTATGACAGAAATGCACTGAAGCAGAAGATGAACAACTGCCAAAGTTGGCTTGGAGCCGGAATTACAACTTGTCAATTAACGTAATAGAAGCATCGCTGTCATACAGTAGCTTCGCTCTTTCTAAAAAACAAGTAAACAGCTGGTACAGTAAGCTGCAAAAAACAGTTTTTCCTAGATTTTTGGAAAAGAAATTAATAATAGAACAAAGTGATTAATCAATTATCCGTAATCATAAATATATTCAACACATTAATTGATAGTGGGGAGAAAAAAAAAAAACGCAGTATAGATCTTAAAATGGCAAGGAGTAATTGTTAAAAAATATTTTGCAGAAAGACAACAACAGTGAAGTGAAGCACACTGCACCGACTGACTCATGGATCAAAACACCACTGACACGAGCGCCAACTGCTACTCCCAGCATCAGCAAGTTGCCAAGACACAACGCAAGACACAGCATAAAGAACTGTGGTGAAAATGTGAGGAGTTAAAATAGTATTTGGTGTATTTAACATTCGGCCACTTTACTGTTATTGTCTAATTTGTCTCTATCATATGATCCCAGGTCACATTCAAGCCAGATCAGCTACACAAGGCTGCACCATTCACTGGAACTCCTGTCCTAGAGTGAGTGCTGTTGGAAACGGCTGCATCCTGCTGATTTACAGGCAGATACTGCAGGTATTCAGTGTAGGATATGAGATTCCGTGGAACTGAACATTTATTTACCTTCATAAATATCATAAATAACATTAAAATCCTCGGTTGTGTCTGCGGGCACATATTTCAAAAATCTTGTTGTAGCAATTCAGCAACTTCCACAGCAAACAGAAGCGGAAATGTAGAGTTTCAAGGTTGAGTCGTTCCGTTTCCATGACGGAACGTCCACCTATACATTCCCCTGTATCTGAACCACCTCCTCCACCGATTATGATACAAGCAGACTTAAGAACTCTGCGGTGAAGACGCTATAACTTGTGTGTACAGCACCACATCTCACCCACCTTTGTGTGCTGAGGTTGGGCTTTAGATGACAAGAGGGTATTGTGTTTTTGACAGATCATCAGCTGTGGCTGTGTTGTACTATTCTTGTAATTCCTTCCCCTCATTAGGGTTCACACAGTGCGACTCGACGAAAACTGAACGTGGCAGGACATGAAGAACTGCATATTTTTTTCCGTCAAATCCTTCAGCAAGCGCAGTCTGGGCCTGTTCCATGCTTTGTTTCCCGCAGTGGTTTTTGTCGAGGGACCGTGTCGTGCTGTTGAAATGAGGGATAATCTGCAAGCTCACATTGTGTCTGTTGTGTACTTTGCGTGTCTTCAGTCCGCACACAAAAGATGAATTAGCAGCAGTTAACAAAAGCCAAAACTTGTCAATGGGGAAAATTCGACGTCACTAATAGGCTTTGGGTTTTGTGTTTGAGCGGGTTTGTTGCCGCCTGGCTGTGCTACACAAAGCTGGTGTCATTTCGTCCGGCAGTAAAATGACAAATACAACAATGACTAACATTACAGAGTTGTGCATTCACGCTAACGCCCTTTTCGTGACACAAAGATGCATGCAGTCTTAAACCTTAATGCCTTAGAATTTGCATTGTCTGTAAAAATTAAAACAATCTTTATGATTTCAAAAAAAAATTTAAAGGTAACAGTTTACAACGAGGGTGCATTAATTAACATCATTTAATGCAGTAATAAGCATTTACTAAAAGTTAATTACTATGATATGTTAGTCCTGATGTTAACTTTGGTGCTAATTCAGTATAGTCTATAAATATACTAATAACATTAGTTAATATGATCATTAACCATTAACCAATGGTTAGATAATACAATGATAAACCTGTTGACATTAAGCCCTAATAAAGCATTTATTAACCTGAATCAACCATTTATTAACGCTCTTTGTCACCTTTATTTTAAAGTAGCAAACATGTTTCCCTTAAATGAACTTAATACTACTGATTTGGACTATTGAATAATGTATGAATTGGTATGTTAATTAACATGAAGACTGTTGATAAATGATTAGTTTTGACATTAATTAACCGTTAGTAAATGTTTATTACTGCATTGATTGATGTCAATAATGTACCTTTATTGGAAAAAGTTACCAATTAAAAATTAACAACAGCTCTTCCTAGCGAAAAAAAAGACAAAGATGGACTTTTTTTGTTTGTTGTTTCGGCCGAGTTTTCCGAGAAATGTTCAAATTTCCTCCCATTGCTAAGAGACATGACGTGGCTTTATTTCAGGGGGAGGCTTCAGAGCCTCTCCTTTAGTCCTCCCAACATTAGATTCATGGTGGAGCAGACGATGATTATCATTCTGGCCGATAAAACTGACCTCTGTCAGCTGTCAGCTGCCAATGTATCATTTTCAGCCATACTGCACCAGTGAGTGATGAATGGACCTGCCTCCTCTGCTCAATATGATGCCTGCTGGCTCGCTGTACTGCACAGAGAGGCCTGACATGAATCCTCAGAGCAAAACACAACCCTGCAAACGTCTTCCGTTTGGGAATAATTCAAAAAGCATTTATTCAGTAGTTTAAAGGAGCGATTTGTAAGAGTCTTTTCCCTGCATGGGTCAGCAAACACTGATGCTTTGGGTATCGAGCTGGGCCACTGACCAAAGATGTCAGTTTCCAGTATTTAAGCAACATATTAAAACTGAAAATATACCTTAATTATGTTTATTGGCTGTTTTCCATTATATATTTTAGATCGTTATCACAAAATTATTATAATCACAATATTTATATTAGTGGATATTTTAGCAAAATTACCAGAAATAAAAGATTTGACAAGAAAAAGAGATTTTTTTTTTTTTTTTTTTCCTGAAGCTTTCACCAACATCTCCTCATCATGTTTAGGTGGACTGTGCTTATTTGTAATGAGTGAAATTGAGAAATAAAGTAGAAGTTCTATGCGTTTTTTTTTTTCCTCCCCACTATCAATTAATGTGTTGAATATATTTCTGATTATGGGTAATTGATTAATCCCTTTGTTCTATGAAATAAAAAGAAAATATGAAAAATGTTGATCATATTTTCTCAGAACTAAAAGTGACATCTTTTTGTTGCAAATCCTTGCATTTGATTGATTGATTGATCAGTCCACTGATCATTACGATTCTACCCATTAGCCCACTAATTGAATATCCCTCAATGTATCAGTTTTCTTAACCATCAGAATGTTTATTTATCTTCCAAAATCTGTGAAAAAAAATGACTGTACAGGCTATGTACGTGTTTTTTAGAGGAGAATTTTGATCACTACGAAGCTGCCGTATGTGAGTGATGCCTCTATTATGGGAAGTGACAAGTTGTAATTTTAGCTCCAATTTTGCCTGGTGGCAGGCGACTATATGAAGACAAAAAAATTGCCATAAAGACGGTCATTTAGCTTTTTATTTCATTGCTAACTGAAATAGACTTCTTTAATACTAAAGTTTTCTACATTTTACGGAACAACAAAGCCATCAGTTTTGTGTTTTTCTTCCCCAGGTTTCAGGTATAAACTTTCAGCCTTTGTCAAATTCATGTATAGCAGCATTGTTAGACACCTGTGTTTTACTTTTGTACAAAATATCCCAGAAAACAAATAATAGGAGGTGCAATGGTGACAATTTACATTAAAAATAAATAAATTAACATTAGTTAATCCAGTAATAGTCATTTACATTAACAGTTAATTAATGTGCCCCCTAATTATTTTCATTCTTCATGTTAAGATGCTGATTCATATCTTATTCAATTCACTGTCATTTAAGGGGATGCAGGTTATTAAATTTACAATTAATAATGAATGTTTTTTTTCAACTTAATCAATAATTTATTGCAGTCGTGCTTATTCAGTGCATGAGTTATCTTTATGCATTATTGAAGTCACACTTAAGGAGTATGTTTTCAACTTTACATTAAGGGTCACAAAGGGAATTTAGTTTAAAAAAATTGCTTTATTAGGGTTACGTGGCCATCTGTGTCCAAATGCTTCTCATTGTGTTATTCAACTGTTAGTTAACAGCCATGACTGTGTTAACCCCCCGTTGATAATATAGTTACAAACTATTGACTGTTAGAAAGATACACAACACATTAATTAACCAGTAGTAAATGCTTATTACTTCATTAACTAATGTTAAATAAGGAAACTTTATTGTAAAGTTTTATTCGCGTGACAGTCAGATCTAGTGTGCTACTTTATAGTATCTACAATGGCTGCAAAGCTGTTTCGCACTTATAGTCACTGTAAATTTTGCAATTAATCCACCGAACACAGATCAATTGCACCCCAGAGATAAACAAAACCGAACTGTAACCTTTTTGAGATGACATGTGAGAAGTACAGCTGTGTCACTTCCTAGATGTCGTGATATTTCTGAGCACCAAAGTTTCCTTCTAAAATCTCACAAGCTCATCATCTGAAATTGGTTTCATTGATAAAAATTCAACAACTCTTACTCATCTCACCGGAACGTCCCGGGTGGAAGTGCTGCACCCACCGACTGTCCTTGTCGATGGGTGACAAAAATTTCACAAAATACATCTTTATTTGAAAATTACTCCGGTATGGAGTTTAGTTGCTAAGACCAATTAGTTCAACAACTTCTTTAAAGTTACTGAGTCAAAGACACACAAATATTGCACTGTACACATTAGGGATGGCATCATGATTTTCAAATACTGTAAAACTTCAAAATTTTCAGATTTCACCCGATTATTGGTTTGTCTAAAAATATCTATTTGCCCATTGTTTATGCCAGCGCCTGTAAATAACAGGATAACTGGTGACGTCATGTAACTTCTGATAAAACACACGTACGTCAGTACAGAAATTGTCTGAGAGCCACTACAGAAACACGCAAAGACGACAAACCGCGTCAAAAAGTTCTGCGTGGAACTCGTTCGACAAAAGAAATCCAAAGGAGGTGCAGTGTAAACTCATAACAACCGAGCTCTGTCATTTGAGAGCGAAGCCCCCGGCAGAAAGTGGGCCGCCGCCCAAAAATCAACCATCCACGACTAACTGTGTCACCAGAAAAAGTAAGATTGATGGCCGACGTGTTTTTGTCGAGAGTTGGATGGCGTTTGTCCAGGCGGAGGATAGAAAGACAGTTATTGCACGACTGGAGAAACTGTATGATGAGAACACAGCTGAGCTGCTGAGCCGTTGAGTTAATGAGTGTTGTCTGTCTCTGACCACAGATTCGTTGACAGCACTTACAACGGAGTCGAACAACTTATGTCGTTACCAGCAACTTTGTGGCTTAGTTGATGTCATTGTGATAGATAGCCTTGTCAAGCTAGCTATGTCGTAGACTGGGAAATAGGGCTTAGGTTGGAAAAATACCAGGCAAAACGAACGTAATTTTTCGTATTTGTCAGAATTCTAAACAGACAGCAAGATGGACAAACAGGTAGACACGGTAGCAAAGAGAAGCACATATAAAAAGCTTGTTACTAAAATCATGACGTTATCAGCTCTGCGTTCCATTAGAAAAGAACAGGAAACCAACTCCGTTCAAATCAGTGTGCTTTGATTATGATAAATACTTACTACTTCTCACTTATTTTATACTTCTGGAACAAAGCTCAGATGTTTCAGCCTCCTTCTCCCTTCTTCTGTAGGTGCCTTCCCGGATTAGACCTCAAAGAAATTTCTCAAAAAAATATTTCCCCCCCAAACAGGTTTGGGGAGATGTGTGAAGGAAGAGAACTAAGGGAATCTACTGTGAAAGCCCATCCAACTTACTCATCCTCCTCCTCTCTTAACACAGCGAAGCTGAGCCGCCTGTTGGATGAAGTGGATTCCCCCTAGGTTCTTTTTCTGCAGCGTGACTAAGTCCCTGTTATTTCTTCCCACAAATACAACAACATAAGCATTCTTTGCTGTTATGAACAAGCAGCAGAGGCAGAGAGGGCGATCTAGTGTATAGTGACAGTGGGAGGATGTGCGGATCACCTGCGGCTGGTTGCCTCCATGTGCCGACTTCTGTTTTTTCATTCCCTCTCTTTTGGCTCGAGGATATCTTTATGCGTGACATGGAAAACCAAACTAACAACCACCACAGACCCTGCTGGGACAAACTGAGCTCAGCTGAGCTGAGGGACAAGTTTCTAATCTCTTCTGTGGCTTCATTTGTGACGCCGCTTAACGAAGATTAAACGTGGTCAGTTCGGGGTCAAAAAACAGGCGCACAAATGATCAAACAGACTGGATCTCATCTCAGTTCTCCTTTGATTGGAATCTAATGTGACATGAAAAAGCAGACAGAAATCTGTCAAATCATTTTTTTTCTGTTTGAACGTATATTTGTAAGTTTTGGTTTCCTCACGCCCACAAACAACTCCAACATCTGCAAAAAATGCTTAAAAACAATGAAATTTGTCAATGCAACTGATCGTTTTTAACCGTTACTCCGCAAGGTAAGAAAAATGGAGCGACCAGCCAGGGAGCTGACAGCTAATTTGCACACAGTCCATTAAGCTGAAATCAATGATGTTATAAGCTTGATGATGATGTTAAAAGCTTGAAGTATAGTTAAATGTTTACTGAAATATGGATTAATAAGGTCCCAAACAAAAGGTTTAACTATCCAGATAAATACGTTGATCCACAACAAATAGAAAGTGCAGATGTAATTAATTTGATGTAGTAATTTGCAGTGACTGTCGGGGTCAGAAGTTGCAGAAATACGTGTTTGTGGTTGAAAATAGGTGGTTCTGTACTGACACATATTCACAATGAGGTGAAGTTACTTTCTGGAGCTGAGTCGCGTCAAATCCAAGCACTGTACGCGCCATCCAAACCTCCTGCTGTGCAGCGAGCCGTCCTGGAATGCGCCGGCGGTGCCACATATTCCCCAGAATCGGCTGGACAAGCTTTTAATCCAGTCCCGTCATTTATGTGTCAGGGTCTGCCCAAGTGTGGCGAGCACGGACGGGCCATTCCCCACAACACGGTCCCAAAACCGCCTCCAGCTGCCTGGATGGATGACTGTGGGCGTCTCAGAGGCAGCATCCACATCCAGAGTCAGTCAGCTTGGTCAGTCCAACACCTGACCGACGCTGAGCAACGCTTCTTCCTTCATTCATCAAGTTTGTCCAGGAGCCTCGGCAGCGTCCCGCCCACGCTGAAACTCTATTTCTACAGACCACCTACCCAAAAACTGCAAAGTGATCACAGTGGTGTTTAGTGGAACTGCCCATGCTTTGAAACAAAAAACGAAAAACATGACATAATATTACAACAAAAAACCTGTAAGAATCTAAACTAATCTCGTCAAATCCTTGAATCAATCCTCATCTTTTGTTGTTCATGCTCAGTCCTGTTCATTTCATGTTCATTTTACAGAAAGCCTACCCTTTAATACTAAACTGTAATTACATTATATGACAACAGGATAAAATTTAAATCAAGATAAATTTACAAATAGTTTAATTAGTCAAATTCAGCATCAAACAAATCCTCTTTAGTGGAATTTTAGTTTAAATGAAATTGAAATTCATTTTTAGTGACTGATTACATAAATGTATAAAAATGGATTTGATTTTAGTTAGAATTTAAGTTATAACAAAGGAAACATTAGGGTCAGATTGACATGTAATTAATTAGTAAAGCCCGACCGAAAAATCACTTGGTCGATATAATCAGCCGATATTGGCCTATCACAGATGTTATCAATACTGTCTGATATCGAAACTAATTTAAAGAAAACACCACAGAAAAGGATGCTTGGAGTGAGATATGAGTATTAAATTTTGTTTCTGTCCAATGCTGTCATTTAAAACAATAAAAGTTCGTTTTTAATCCTTACAAAGACAACAAAAATATGCCTCTGTTGCATATTTGTGTTAAAAATGTTTGATAACCTATTTTGAGGGATCTTTGCAAAAAAAAAAAAACAACCCAAAAATGACTTATATCAGTCAGTATTGATCTTGGTGTTGGCCCAAAAATTGCATACCTATCGTGCTCTAATGATGAGTGGTCCTGCTATCTGCTTGTTTGTAGAGCTCAGTGGAAAACAAACCTTCAACCAATAACCTGAAATCAAACGCCAAACCTCCCTACTCCTTTATCATCTTTTCTGAAGCACATACATAAACAGCCACAGATATACACACACACGCACACTCACTCATGCCTGTAACTGTCATCTAGAAATAGCAACTGTAACACACTTAAATAACACACTCATTCAGCGCAGGCATTTCGTTTTCTGTGACATGTAAATAAGTCAGAAATGTCAGAACAATCAGAGGGAAAGACGTCATGGTGAAGAGCTGCACAAAACACTCAGACCTCCCCCTCCAACGCTGCGCCTAAAAAAAGCAATCCAAAATCATACTTGTAAACATGCACACGAGTCGGTGCTTATCAGACGAGGAGACAGGAAGCCTGCGGTAAAACCTGACACTCGCACATATGATCTGTCCACTGTCAGGCCTGAGCACAGGAGGATTTTCATATAAAGAAGTTAAGACGTTCTGTCAAAAGTTGGTGGATGCGACCTGTTGACGAACACATTTTAAGAAAAATAAATAAATAAATAATAATGATGATAATAGAACTAATAGTATTACTACTACTGAATAGCGAAATAAATAGATTAAAAATTATCGAATGCCAAAAGAATTGTCATCGGAGAGGCAGCAATCCTGTGGCTCGACGCAACTGAGCTAAACATACATCTCTGTTTATCTCAGGGGGTGTGAGGTCAGTTAGGCGGGTCACTAAGGTAATTATGTCACAAGGTCAAAGGTCAATAGCCATCAAACTTGACAGAAAGCCCTTTTTAATGTTGTGCCCATCTGTGCATAAAGATCACATGGATACTCTTGAATTCTGCATTTAAAGCTTTTGCCCTGAGTTTGGGACGAATGGAGATCACATCATCGTACGAAAAAAGAAAATAGTTTTTAAGGTTTTCATCAGTGGCCGGAGTTGAACTTTGATTTAAAAAGTCATTATTTGCATGATTCTGTCTCCCGCCCTCCACCGCTCAAATACTTGGCTATGTAGAGGAAAAAAATTGACCCGTTAAATAGAGCATCTAAATTATAAATATTATAAGAGAATATAATTTGTACACAACACAACCATAGAAAGCAGAACATTTGGAGACCAGAAACTGCCTTAATCTATATCACCAAATTAATGGTAACCCCCCCACACACACTTATTATGTGTAAAAAAAAAAAAAAAGCTATCAGATCAACTATTAAGGAGGAAATTTGGTTCATTACAATAACTCATTGCAGAAAAATAGTGTGAAAACACACATTGATAGCAATAAAAAGACCAAGAGTAAAAATAATAATAATAAAAGAATTAGTTAATTTACATTTTTACTGCAAATGTATATTGGGTCTAAAAATTGGTGACCGGTCTCCTACAGATAATCAGTAATGGTCCCAAAAATAACATAATAGTTCGAGTAAGCAGACATAAGTACAGACTAGATGATGAAGTTGCTCTATGTCTGCTGTGCTTGTGTAAATAGGCAACTGTAGTGCTGCCATATAGTAACAGCATGTAAATAATTGCACTTTTTTGCAGGTTTTTTCCTTAAATACTACAAAAGGGAAGATTGTTAACTAAATTAATTCTGTATATGCACCAAAAGGAAAAAGCTGCGGTTCCAAATTCAGGATTTGTTGCTTGTGTTTTACTGAAGCACCAAAGAAAAATACTGCACATATGCGACAAATGTAAATGCAAATTCAAATCAGAGCATTTACTATTATAGGATAAATCCCCCCATCAACTGATTCAATCCTCGGTGCAGTGCTGCCTGAATAGCCTGTTAACTCGGAAGTGTCTCGTCACACCACAGTGGATTCTGTGCGTAGGCGTTTGTTCTGGCCAAACACCAATTGATTTGTGGAGCGACAAGTGGCCAGCGCCCAGACGGTTACGTCATCATTCATTGTTTCAGACCCGTCCGGATTAATTTGATCACTGCAGGATAAAAACGGCCGAGCAGCCTGTAATGTTGCTGCAATATCATGTACGACATCGCGTTCCAACCCCGCGAAAATAGACCGAGAGGAGGGGACGCTGAGGTGACAGGAGACGGATGTTCGGCTATGAGAAGTTTCATCAATCATAAAAGCAGCGTTATTCTGAAAGCATTTCCAAGGCCCACAGATTGTCGTAAAAATGAGGTGTGTTTCACTACAAAGTGGAGATTTGATTAAACACTGCTCGCATGTGATCTGAAACACAATGTGGACAAATAAACACCAACATCCTCCTCAGGAGGGGAAAAATAACAAAATGTGAGCCGGGGCTCCTATATCACTCATAAGGCTTTTTGGATATCAATATTCCTCAGCATAACTGATCCCTCAAAGATTCATTTGTAGTCTTCCAGGCAATAAAGATTTGCTCAGAGTGGTTAAGATGGCATTCCGTTACATACAGTGCAGTGAATAGAAAAATGACTGCCTGGCATTGAAATGCCTTTATAAGGTAAACAAAGCAGTGAAAGTGCAGTGGTGGGTCAGGAAGAACGGCTGCGATAGTCTGAACGCTGGCAGATTGCTTGATTGATGCTTGCTTGATGCTTGCTGCAGCTTTTTATAGGAACACGAGGCCTCCTTGTTTTGTTATGTATTTTGGGAGAGGAAATAAAGAGTTCTGAGTATTAGGTCCATATCAGCAAAAGGTTTGACTGAATTTATAACACGAGAGCCTGTTTGAGAAGCTAGAGGCCAGGTTGTTGTAATGTTCCCCTTTCACAGTGGCCAGATATCCCACTGTACTGTCACTTCACGATATGTAAGGTCAAAGTGACCTTTGACCTCCAAAATTCTTCCATTTCACCCTCGTGTCCAAATGCAGGTTTGTACAAAATTTGAGAAAAACCCCTCAATTCTTCATTCTTGAGTTTTGTGATGAAAAGATTTCAGGTCACACGAACTTTGAGCTTTGACCTTTTGACCTTTAAAACCTAATCAGTTCATTCTTGAGTTAGAGTAAACATTTGTAAGAGGTTTGACTAAAAAAAAAAAAATCCCTCAAAGCATACTGGAGATATTACATTTACAAAATAATATTTGGTTGTGTGTCCAGTGTGTATAATTAAAATACAGAAAATAGTCCCCCAAAATTGTACTATTTACTCCTTCCTAAGGAACACTTGCTAAAAACTAGCGGTCCTTGTACGTACACCAAAGGGACGGACAACCTGAAAACATAAAGCCTCTGGCTCTGGCTATTTGAACTGCACTTTATCTGAATTTTCACAAAATAAACATTTTACATCTACAAAATTCTTTTGGTAAATGTCAACCAGAATCACAGGGAGTTTTAAAAATGATTTCATTCATACTGCAGCTCTGAAAGGATCTAACAGTCACAGTGAACAGTTTGTGTCTCTATCTTTCTTAATGTGAAGGATTTCTGTAAGAAGTGCAACATAAGAGTGTACAGGATATTAATTTGAGCACCAAACTTATAGAATGGCTAAGCAAATAGTGCCATGTTGGCCTTTATCCAAACCCAGAAACAAGTCATATCGGATTTCGGCCGACGTTCGCTAATCTTTACAGTATCTCTATAGGTCTGATGGGTAAAACTGGTCCGATGTAAACAACTAGTGTGGCTGCCGTTGCGTGCTTATGTGATCCAATCCAAGAGGAAGAAGAAGAAGAAGGAGATGAAGTGCAGGCGTAATGTGTAAGTTACGTTACACGGGAGGCAGTGTCCCGTTTTCACCCTGTCATTGATTATGTGTGATTGACTGTTGATTATAACATTTTTATAGATATCATGTCAACATTGGGAAATATTGACCATCGGCCATAAAAGCAAGTTTACCTTGAAATTTCTTTACACCAACGTTTCCTGGGTAAAGATGTTGGATTTTTTGGGGCATTTTTTTGCCTGATTTGCCCCCCCAACAACGGCAGGGGGCATTGAACGAGCTGCTGCTTGTCACAGATGAAAATCTGTCCAAATAATCCTAAAGTGTATGGTCTCGGTACGATTATTTTACTGCCCCAAATCAAATCGGAGGCTCCCGGATTTCCATCACAAGTCGGGCTGCTTCCAACAGAATACCTGCACTAGCCAGTGAGCGCAAGCAGACCAAGGAGCGCCACCACCTGGATACTACGTACATTTACCGCTACACGGTGTCAGTGAGCATAAACAAATATATGACTAGACGAAAACGAAGGAAAAAACTATGCCCTAAGCCAGGTGGAATATTCTTACGGAAGATCAGCTTCTGGAATTATGGCAGCAACACAGATGACTTTATATGTCTCATATAAGACATGTGGTCTTGTGGTCTTGGGGCCAAATCATGTAGTATGTACATTTGGAGGATTATAATGTTAAAAAAAAATGATTAAGGTCTGAACTTGAGTGTGCAGCCAGCCTTAGATGGTGCGGACACTCCTGATTTACCAACGTGTCATCAGAAAGGGATTTATTCCGTACATTTGGTATTCACCAAGTGATAACGCCACATTTTAAACAGATAAACCTGGTGCGTCTTTAAGAGAACATTTCAAAGATCAAGTGAAGGACAATCCCAATTCTGTGTCCCCTAACTTCTGGAGCTGATCTAGAGCTTTCAGGATGCATTACTGTTTGCATGGTGATGGTGACGTTGACATGTTACATGGTAAATTACCAGTGGTTGTGGATTTCACTTTTAATTATGAAAGTTTACTAACATCACATGCTGACGCACTGGCACGTCTTTATTGATTTGATGGATTTATAACATAGCGACAACATGAGTTTGCCAACATAACATCTCGAGTCTATTCTGATTTCTCTTGAGAAGAATCTGGCAGTCAGTGGGACATTTATGAGCCAGAGATGATTTGATATTATGCTGCTGTCTTGACACCAACAACTCCAGATATTTTTAACTACATTTTACAGCTATGTTTGCAGAAACAAAAACTGGTATTTAAACAAATACATGAGGACATTTTTCAGCTATGTCGGTGGCAACAAAAGCAGGTATTTTACGTGTAAACAAGATCTTTTATTAATGCTGAAAATATAAATCTAAAGAGATGTAAAGTTTCAATGTGTATTCTGGTGACTGGGTTGCTAAGTAGCTACTGCGTCACTTAAAACCACAAAATGTTCATATTCTCAGATATTCCAGGTCAATTTATAATGGATCGTAAAATGATAACCGTCGTTTGGGGCAAGAAAAGCCAATCAATTAATCACTTAATCACCCCACTCACGCCTGCATTTTGTAAAAACTGAATATTGAACTGAATATCAAGTGAAAATGCAACTTAATGTCACTAAGAGAAAGGAGTTGATTGTGGACTTTAGGAAACAAAGGACACGTTCCAACCCTGTCATCATTAATGGTGCAGCAGTGGACATTGTGGAAGACTACAAGTACACGGGCATCCCCAGAGACAATAAGCTGGACTGGACAAAGAACACTGACAAAGCGTTCAAGAAAGATCAGAGCCGCTGGTATTTTCTCAGGAAGCTCAGATCTTTCAATGTCTATAGAACCATGCTGCAGATCTTTCATACCTCAGTGGTGCCCACGCCGACACTAACGGACTGAACAGGCTCATCAGGGAAGCTGCTTCTGTCAGTTGAAGTGACAGAGAGGATGATGCTGGTGAAAGTGCTTACAACACCTCTCATCCCCTGCATGCCATGCTGCAGTTACATCGGAGCACCTTCGGCAGTAGACTGCGACCACTCAGGAACACCCCAGAACGCCACAGGAGGTCCTTTCTTCCTGCACAAATGTAGAACTCCTCTCCTTTCTGCACAAAGTAGCTAAACAGTTTGAATGACAACACTCATTTCATGTGCAATTATTACTACCATGTACCATGTGCAATCATTTCCATGCATAAATACAACATGCAGCCGTTTCTTAAGTTAAGTTTCTTAACACTTCTCTTTCTCATGTACACTTTATTTTTTAGACACTTATTGTTCTATTTTTCTATGAATTGTTTATTTTGCTTATTATTGTTCTATTAAGGTTGATTCTGCTACTGTAATTGGAGCATCCTGGCACTATAAGTTCCTGCAGGATTAATAGAGTTCTTATCTTAACTATAGATAACGTCTATGTAAATCTGGAACACAACATCCAACTAATATTATTTAATAAATAAGTTTAGAACTGATCAAATGGAGATTTATTATAGGGCTGACAATTAATCGCAAAATAATGAATATTGCAATATGGCACATTGCTGTAAGTTTTTATATTCTAGGTTCACTGCCTTTCCAAATATGCTTACGTAGACATGAATTTGTCCCATTCTACAAACTGTTCGGTTGGCCCCTGGACAGGAAAAGTTTGAAAACGATACAAAAATCCTGGCAGTATATTCATTTTGACTGATTCTCTCTACTCTTACAACCAAATATTAACATTCAACCTTCCTACATCAGCATTTAATTAAGAGTTCGACCGCCAAAAAATGGATGCTGACTATGTTTGCCACGTCTTATGATAAAGATACACTCAAGCCTATCATTGAAACTGCATCTAATTTTAACACTGATTATGGGATGATTTACATAGTAGGTTCATTAATGAAAGCCATAACTTGCGTCTTTTTTATAATAATTTTATAGCCACACCATTAAACCAGAATGTGCCAGACAGGGCAGCAATAGGGGTAAAGATTTGGTGGGCTGTCATCTGCAAAAACTGCCAGGTTTAGCTGCCCCCCAACACATAATAATGAAGCATTGAAGTGCAGGAGAGATCGCCTGAGCTAAAAATGTTGTTCTCTACAAGTAAAATATGTTCGGTACAAACCCGAGCAAATGTCACATCACAATTATGGCCAGAAGCAGAGCCGAATAACTATCCCATGTTGAATCTACACAACGGTTTAATGAAACAGGGAATATCATGGTATGTTTTGCTACCAGTCTTTGTCAGATTTGCTCATCTGTTCACTCAGGTGGTGAAACATCTGTTAGCTGTCCAGTGCTCGTACTTCTTGACCAACAGCAAGCTTGGAATGTGCTGTGACATTTTTCTTTCTTTCTCCCCTTGCAATAAATCATCATAATCATCATGTACAACATGTTAATTAATTTCATTTACTTTTGGCAAAGCGGGGAAAGACAATAGAGGATAGAGCTGCAATAAATAGCCAGCTAATTGTTAAGATGAACAAAAAGAAAACCATTTGACAAGTTTTTTCAAGCAAAAGTGCCACATAATCTCTGATTCTACCTTTATTTCCTCGGCCAACGAAGCTGGAGGAAGTTGTGTTCTCACCTGTGTCCATTGGTTTGCTAGCAAAATTACACAAAAACATAACTTCATCATTGTGTCTTGCCCCAACACACAGCTGATTAGATTTTGGTGGCCAAAAGTTAAGAGGTCAAGGTCACTCAAGGGTCAAAAAACATGTTTTTGAAACGTATCTCCAGAAACAATCGATATATAGAGGTCCGACTGGTGTCATTTCTGTAACTAATCCCAGGGTCCATCGTGTAGTCTGAACCAGCTGGCTCTGCAGCTGATGTGTCACCAACATGTGCTCTTTTTTTGGAGCAAATGACTGTGACCCAAAAATTACATTTAATGCCAAAAACACATGCTCAGACCACAGTTTGGTAGAAAACTGAAATATGAAAATCTGAAAAGAAATGACCTTGAAGGTTGAGTATTTATTGCTGGGGACCATATGTTCTGGGAAATTTAGCTGTGTTGGCAGAGGTTTGCACTCTCTGAGTGTATTCTACAGGATTTAAGGATTTGTTTCTTTTCTTTGTGGTGTCAAACAGTCAATGAAGCATTTTGGTTTTTGGACTGCTGACCATACAAATGACTTTTGGGATTGCGATGACTATTTTACAGATTTTTATCTTTTATTGGACTTAAATGAACAATTAGTTTAGAAAATTTACAGATTAATGAATAATGAAATCATCCATTAGTTGCAGTGCAAAAGAATAGTGAACAAGAATCCCAATTAGGAACCCAGAGTTAATAGCAATACATCACCTGCATTTCATCCATCTCAATCCTTCCCGAAAACATGCCAACAGAAAATAAATGTGGTAAGTCAGGAGCTAATATAAAAACTTCCCTAAACCACCTCAAGCTTGTTCATTGTGTCTGAATAAGTTATAACATAAATCCCAGATGGATTAAACTAATATTAATGTGAACACAGGGAGCTTGCGTATCGTCACGTATACGAACCAGAATCTTATAAATCACACCTGAAGCAACACCAGTTGCCAGGTTTGATGAAGGTTTGATGGGCGCTCCAAAAAAACAACCTTGAATCGTATCTTTTCTGGTGACAGCTGACCTTGAGAACCTTGAAAATGCACAGAGAGGGTTTGACAGGTTTATACGATGATGTCTAGTCTCATCCGGCTTGGTGGCTTTACGTGTAGGCTTCCTTCCGTGCCACCGACAGTTAGTGAGGTCAGCTCCCAGTTACATCAGTGCCTGGCTCTCAACCTGATAAAACTGCTCTAGGAATAAATTGGCCCGGTCGACTAGTACTACTGCGGCTGGGTGTGTACACACTGTACCATGGGACAATAGGATAAAAAGAGCTTTACCAGAATTTATCAGATTTACCAATGAATGCTGCTGTTAGGAAAAGTTCAGCTGTCACAACTGCTTTAAATACCAATACTTGCTTGACAGCGCTGCACAACAGGGAACAAAGTGTGTAGAAAATAGTGCTGCAGATTGTCTTCGCTGTCACATCGAGTTGACATTAATGAGCAGTTCTGAACGAGGGGGAAAAGAGCCTCCATTCTGATCGAAGCCGGAGCCATTTCGCCCACAACTGCTGCCTCCCAGAGCAAGGCCAGCCTCCTCACATGCATCTCAATTGAGTCACCGATGCGGCCCTAACCCTTTTTCAAATGAGCGTCTGGCAAGACCCTCCTTGTCAAGGCGGATAGAATGACTGCGCTGAGTCGTGTGGACAAATGGTGAGGGCGTCGAGCTGCAAACAGAATGAAAATGACCAAGAGAGACAAAGGGAGACACTGAGAGAGAGACAGAGATGGAGGGAGGCACTGCACCGGCTTATGCAGCCCCCACAAACTTGACATCTCCCTGTTGTCGTATTTATGTTTTTGCTACGATGGTTCTGCGATGAATCACAATGTGACCTACATCTGAGCACCCGGGGCTTGGAGATAAAATTAAACAGATATCATTTCTCGACAGCTCCCATCACACCATTAATAGGCGACTTTTAGGGAGTCTCCTGCGTAGCTGATGTGCACCTGGCTGCCTTTTTGTGAATGTGTGCATGCAGATGTGTGTGTCAAGGCTGCAGTGGGCATAAAACATGAAATCAGATTCACCCTTAAATGTCAAAGTGTATTCCATCGACATCTTCTCTGACTTCTTAAAAAAAATTAAAAACTGTCCTTTCCCACAAAATCTTGAAAGGAAACAGCGTTTTCATTTTTGCACTTTGGCTTTAAAACCAAACGCGCCCTCTGGTTTTAAACCAAACTCACATGAAACCCAAGAACAAGATCTAAGAATGAATTTCTAGCTCACTGGAAAGCAATTCAAGAAACCAAAATCACAAATTCCACACTAGCACTTGACCCACACAGCGTTCTCAGGAATCAGGAAAAACCTACATTAAAATGATGAGAGGCACGCTCACACTCAGCCTCGGGATCTGAGCAGCGCATACTCACTTCAAGACCAATGAATTATCATAATGAGCTGTCGATGTGTATGTCTGACAAACACGCCTTGGCGAGCTTCCCCCGGGCGCCGTGTACATATACATACACTGCATGTATTCGCGTGAGTCCACTTTACTGATGACTGATTCCGTGCAATGTGCACTCCTAGAAAGCCATTTTCTTGTTTAACGTGGGGGAAGAGGCCACGACGCTTGAGACGAGGCCGCGGCAAAATGCACAAGAATATCAATCATTTATTTTCATTTCAGAAGGTGCAGCAAAAATAAAACATTTCCATCCTAATTTCAGGCTGAGCTTCAGGTTCTTCTGGAAAACAGAGAAAAACAGAAACCCACCTACTGTCACACTCTCATCTCATCCTTAAATGCCACTTAAAGCCGGATGAAGTCTTGATTGGCAGAAAAAGATTCCCTTATCCCATCTTCTCTGAATTTTTTTAAATTAAACTGCATTCAAGTTGCACTTTTCCTGTCTCAGTCTACAAGCACCGTTACGTCAGAGGAGAATGATGGAGTGAACGTAAACAGAGGACAGAAATAGCTGCAGAAAGTGGCCGTGACTGACAGAACGATTTGGAAAAGTACAAAAAGAAGGGCAGCACAGACCGCCACCACGTTTGACCGTCTGAGAGCACATTATCCAGTCTGTCTGAAATACAGCTGGACTGAGATGGATTTTAGAAGATCAATATAATAATGATACTATGGAGCCAGAAAAAAGCCAATTTATTCTATTGTAGTTCTACTATATAGTTTGTAAAACATGCTATCAGTGCCAACTAATTGACCCTGCCAATTAGTCATTCCACCTCTGGTCTTTGCTGCAGCTGCTGCTGTTTGGACTGAGCTGCAGTTCAAAACAAGTTTGGAGTCCCAGGAATTAAATAAGATATAATTCATGGGAGACTATGATCCTGTTTCCACAGAGTTTCCAAACACCCCACTAGATAGATGAATCCACTCCTCCCAGTCACATTAACACACACATTCCCAGAGACACTGGAAGAGGTGCTGGAGTTGCAGCCATTTTCAATTCTGCCCTATTAATAAACCCTAAGCCCAAACAAAAATTTAGTTCATTTGAAAATCTCATTCTTAGCATTTCCGATCCAACCATGAAAACTCCAATTATGTTTGATATAGTGTATCGAGCACCTGGACCCTACACTGAATTTTTATCTGAATTTTCAGAGTTTCTCTCAGCTTTGGTCCTCAAAACAGATAAAGTCATTATTGTAGGTGACTTTAATATCCATGTAGACATTGAAAACGACAGCCTTGTTACGGCATTTCTCTCACTATTAGATTCATTCGGCTTCTGTCAGTGTGTACAAGAATCAACACACACTTTTAATCACACCCTTGATCTTGTTCTGACATATGGCATTGAAATTGAGCATTTAAATGTCTCTGCGCAAAATCTGCTTTTATCAGATCATTCTCTTCTAACATTTGAATTTCTGCTCATCAACTATAAACCAAGAGTCACTAGTTATTATAGCAGATGCATATCTGAGGACACTGTTGAAAATTTTAAAGAAATTATTCCCTCTGCATTAATTTCAGTGCCATATCCCAAAATAACAGAGGAGTCATATCTTAAATTTAGCCCCTCCCAGCTTGATCACCTTGCTGATTTCACTGCCGGCTCTCTACGTGCTTCACTCGATTCTGTTGCCCCAGTTAAAAAGAAAACAAAACCAGTAAAGAGACTAGCTCCGTGGTATAATCTTAACACTCGCAAGTTAAAACAGAAAACTCATAAACTTGAAAAGAAATGGCGTTCCACTAAACTGGAAGAGAGAGGATCATTGCTGCTCCTTTAAGTTCAGGATGTTCAGCACTTTAAGAGCCAGTCAAGAGGATCTGAACACAGTCTGACATGTTGGGAAACCCCATGCTGACCTACAAAGTGGCGAGGACTTCATTAGTGCTCAGCAGTCCTTCAGTTTGCAGTTACACGGCGAGAGTCACCGGCCCTTTCACTGTTATTTTTTTAACCTGGATGATTTAAGTGGGTCAGGTTAGAGCATCTAACAAGGAAAAGGCCATTCTAGCTGCCGTCGGCATCCTCGCCATGCAGAGTTTACACTCTTGACACCAGGAGGGAGGCACACTTTCCACAGGAAAGCCAAATCAAAAAGATACTTGAGATCATTTGTTCCTTCAGCTGTTGGACTTTCAAACAAGCTTTAGGTTGTGTTGTTGTTTTGTATTTATAGCAGTTCATAATGTTGATATCTATTGTTTGTTTTTGATGTATCATGTTATTCTTGCTATTTAATGATGTTTGCTAGCTGGTCTATTTACTGTTGCATCTATTTCTTTATCCATCTATCCATCTACCCATCCATCCATATTCCATTTATTTTATTTTTAATTAGAAGTCGAAAGAATTGGTCCAATCAGTCCACTGAATTAAAACGAAAACGAGAGTCTAAATTACTGTCATAAAAAGGCAGGAACAAACATATAAAAATGTGTAAATGTATTAAGTACTTGTAAAGACGTGTTTTAAAAAGGACTAAGGAATGATTGAAAATAGGAAATAGCAGAAAAATTAAAATGCAACATAGTCAAGTCAAACGTTTTTTTTTCCTTCAGATTTCATTAAAATATGGAGCTATTTAAACATGCTTGGGTTTTTGATTCAGAAACGTGTGTCGTTTTTCACATTTCCATGAAGTAAGGAGATCCAAAAATCTAATATTTAGGTCATAACTAACAAGGTTTGGTAGATTAAGCTGTCCTTAATCTTTCCATGATTTAATGTGTCTTACAAACAATAACAAAGCTGGAGGTTTGACGAAGATTTTGTGGAAGTGAAAAGGTCTTTTATTTTCTGCTACATCCTAAAACTGATAAAGGTAACTGAAATTTTTTTTCATAAAATATACAAAACAAAACCTGAGAGCGAGAACAACTCATAATGACCTTTGGAAATGAGACTCTTTGAAGCTATCTGCCACCTCCATAATCCTCAAACGAGCAACGACAGAATGCAACTGTGAATAAAAAAGGAACTGAGCCTTCACCCACACACGCACATTCAACATAAACACACACATACATAGACACATGTCCTTTTCCACTCCTTCAGTTATGTAACCTTAATACAAGAGACAGCTTGACTAACACACAGCAGGAACATCCCACGATCGCCCTGACGAGGGAATTCATTCATTCATTCATCCGTCCATCAGCGTCGAGTCGATGGCCTGCGCGTGTACCGAATGAATCAGAGAAGAAAAGCAGGTGGTGGACAGGGGATGATACCTGTCTCCATTCCTGCCTGCTGTTGAACTTAGAGTAAATCCACTAATGCTTTTATGAAAACACACATGCTCCGTGGTCAGTCTTTGGCATTCAGCCCCACTGATAGTGGCAGCCATGGCAGCGGTAGGACCGTTTTCTGCAGCCTTGCCAGCGTCTCTACTCTACAATAGCAACAGAAGAAGAAGAAGCTGAACAGAATGGAGTCCGTCCATGTAGCTTTCCTCCCAGCGTCTCAGTATGACTGTGAACGTGTGTTGTACAAATCGCAGTGCCTAACCCTGACCCTAACCCTAGGTTGAACTCTGTAGCAGGTTTTTCCACCTGGACTCCACAAATCTTGTGTATATTGTTGAATGGAGGACCTGTAAAAAGTGAATATTGCTATACTGCCTAAAATAACTCTTATACTATTATTATGACTTATACTATATACCATTATATCGATCGAATGTAAAAAGTGACAGAATCGCAGCAACTTTTTTGTGAATATGGCAAGTGAAACTTGATGACTGCGTGCCTGGAGCAGCAGTGGGCTGGTAAGATAAGCAGAGACGAGCAGCAGAAAGACGATGGATCAAGATTAAAAAACCCCATTGCCCATGGATTGAATGAAATTAGAATGATCATGATGGAGGTTATAAAGAATAAAAACAAAATCTTAAAGAACGTTTTCCTATGCCTAAGCCCTACGCCGAACCAACGCTGACCTAAGGATGTGGTCTGGACTTTTGCTGGAGGCTCTGTGCTGCACGTGTGCTTTCTCTCTCAGTTTTCAGAGCCTTATGTTTGTGGATTTTTTGACTTGAGTAAAGCTTAAAATCAATACTTGAACTGAACTTCCTGTTCTGCTCTCTGAGTCTGAGCCAAACCCTCTCTTGAGAAATGGCTAGTGTTTCAGCTAACAGACAGCTGACAAATTTCAATGCCAAAATGTTTTAGTAAGAGCAAAACTGCCGTATGTAAGTTAACATTTACGTCGATGCATTTGCATGTGATAATAGCGACAAATCTGCAGTGAGAAGCATCTTCATTTAGATTCTTCTTTAAAAGAGGAGTAGAGTTGACTGATAGAGAGCTTTATCACAGTCATGTCCCAAAAATGCATCACACAAAGCTCAATATGAGTAAAATCAATACACTTTTGGTAAACTACTGCTCTCTGTTTATCACTGAGTGAAAATTCTGAGGAGCAAACCGGCGCGTTAGCAATCCATATCTGTCGATCGCAACGTCCGACCACGATCATTGGAAGGTCGATATGAGGAGAACCAAAGAGCTTGTGATGTCTGGAACTGGGATGTTGCTGCAAAGATCCCAATTAAACCTGGATGCTTCACACATATTGTTAACCCAGCAAGCGTCATTATTCCAGGACCTGACCAACTGTGAAATCTAGACACAATCTCCCCTTTTGTTCCTGTGTTATGGAGCTGAAAAATCTTTTGGATGTAAAATGTGTTCTCTCATCATTTAAGACATTGGCGAGAAATGTACTCGCTGCCGAATTAAGGCAGAAACTGAATCGCTTGGAACTACTTACAGTTAATTCCATAAGTATTTGGACAGTGATACATTTTTTCATTTGTGCTTTTGCCTCTGCACACCACAATGGTACAAAGCTCATGAAGTGTCCCCATATAGATCCTTTCACAGGCGCGCATCCACTGTGGCAACAGAAATAGTGGTCACAATCCGGTCACGCAGACGAGCACGGAGGCTGAAAACATCGCACTAGACATTTTACGAGCACCAAAATATCTGGTTGTTGCGTTCACGAACTTTGGTGGTTAGTTGCCTCGTATAGATTTTCAACTTTGTGGGCAGCTTACTCATTGTTTGCTAACAGTAAAAAAAAGGGTCTATTTATTGTTTTGCTTCGTGCAGACTGAATTCTGTGGTCTGCCTTCCACTGCTATCCTCCAGTAACCAGAAGAGTATGGAGGCAAGTTTTATAGTCATTTATGTTCACGAAACCGCCAATCGTCTCGCTTTATTCATGGCCAAACACATGTGTGTAAGATCACAGTGATCTTGACTTTTGACCACCACGATGTAAGCAGTTTATCCTAAAGTGCAAGAAGAAGTCCGTGCCAGATGTAATGAAACTCCATAAGGACGTCCCTGAGCTATCATGTTCAAGAAAAAAGGAGGAGCAGATAGATGGACAACTCAAAAAACATAATCCCATTTAAAAGGCAGGAAAATGACTCACGACTATGTGGACACATCCCTCCGAAATATTATGAGATCCATAATGAATATTCATTCAAACACTTGAAACAACAGTGAAAAAAAGTTGAACTAAGACTTATTTAATGGGGATCCATTAAATCAGAATCCTTTTAAGAGAGGGAGTCTGATTTAATGGATCCACATTAAATAAGTCATAATTCAATTTTTTAGGCCTATTAGAACATTTTTTTCCCCCTTTTTTAATTTAAGGGTTAGTCATCCAGCACCAGTTCTGTTCACAAAGTCTGCAGAAATATGATACAGAAGAGGGGGGCACAGTCTTTTTTTTCCCCACTCAGTTCTTACTAAAATATGTCAGTTTGACCCTTTCAGAGCGTCGGCTGACAGTAGATCACAAACCAAACTGGTTAGGCTACCTGTTGTTTTGTCTACTAAGAGTCGTTGGGTTGACACAGGTGGATGGTTAAGGCAAAGCTTCCTCCCTATCACACGCACACACACCCACACCCACACAGTCTCCCATGTGAAGAGAGCAGTATGTGTTCAGGCTCCTGGCACATGCACACAGGGTAACACAGGGCTCCCAGAGTCCTTTGGTGAAGCGTGCAGGCAGAAACCACTGACAGCCAAGCGCCAAGCGGACAGTGACAAATAGTTGTGGACTTCTTTACGCCCCACTGGCTCTGTACCCCCCCCCCACCGCCTCCATCTCCTGTACAATTCTTGTGTTTTAAAAGAGAAGAGAAGAAGAGTTTGGAAAAAGGTGTTTGGCATATTTTTTAAAATGTACCAACAAGGTGACTCCCACTTGAATCTAAAATATCAATATTTTTTTTATACCAGTACACTGTATTAGTTGAGTAAATTACTTATTCGACACCACTGCAGATGCGTCATTTTGAAAATACTCCATTGTAAGCAAAATGCGGATAGCAAAAGCTCATGGTACGATATTTCCATGATGTCTAATCCACGATACGATACTTATCAAAATAATGAAAAAACAAAGAAAAATCTGACTTCAACAATGTCCCCTAATAATAATCTGGTATGTACAGTAGATTGCATTGTCTGTTGGCACCCATTCTCCCGTGACGACTGTTGTTACTCATTTTTGCTGATTTCAGCACTTCCGCTAACTTATATCCAGTATGTGACTCGAAAAGAGGACGAAAAGTATGAAGGACAAAACTTGTCATTTCCCAATTGCTGGTCATAACATGAGCTATAACTGTAATGAAGCTCTGTGTGGCCCGTGAGCTTCAGCCATCGGTATTCACTGACATGTGCTCGACTTCTTTGAGGCTCTGTGTCACTTTAGCTTTTGTTTCTTGGCAACACTGAGCGACTGAAGTATGTTCGCGATGCTGACTGCTACTTTGGTTCCAGTGTCTTGATTAGCCCCCAAAATCCATCATTGTCCACCCCAGAAAATGGCCTGAAGTCTTCAGCTAAATATTAGGCTATGCATTTTTTTATTTTGTGAGCTCTTGGACTATTTGGGGGAAGTGGGGCTCCAAATATCTCCTTCAGAGTCCTTTCGGCCTGGTTGAAGCACTTTCCTTCAGGCAAATTGTTGCTCTGTGACCTTTTCTGGGTGGCGGTGTGCCAAATGGCTCCCCCTCTTCAATGTTTCTTCCCTAGCGTAGCTTGTCGTCATCTGTCATTATTTGAATATTGTTTAGCTTTTGTCAGTTTCTTTCAAGCTGTTGACATCGAGATGTCAAATCCGAAATATTGACACACGTCACTTCTTAAACTTGACGGGGCAACAGTAGTTTGCCATTTACTTTGCCATTGTGTCACTTGCTACCATCATGCGCTCACATCTACAGCAAAGTGAAGTGTGTGTCTTGTTGGGCATTATAATTGCGCCCTCTGCTGTTTACACACGGCAGTACAATGACAGCTCAGAATGCCCAAGTAATCCCCATGTTACATCCGTGAGCTTTAAGCACAAAATAACCACGTGACATTCCAGGAAATAGCGTTGCAGCTCCACAACATGATGGTTACTTTTTTTTTTCATGATATCAAAATATTCGATATGTTGTTACACGCGAGTGAGATAAAATTTTATTTAGTATTACATGAGGGAAAGCACAGTATCGTCAGCAAAATGTGCTCAGTTATCAAGATTAAAGGATTAAACTGTTTATACTGACACTATTTTAAACTCTTTAACCTTATGAAGTCTTGCTGTTGTTGGTGTTATTCTTAGGGTTGATGGTATTTGTATTGCTAGTGATTATACGTTGTGTCGTTTGTTTTTGATATATTTACTGTAATGTATTTTTTTAAAACAGAGAAATTGTTCCCGTACCCTCCCCAGGGTGCACAGATATATAGCTTATACCTCGCTCTGGTAGTGCTAAATTAAGAAGCTCTGCAGTGCCCCTGTCACATAAATAAACAAAGTATAAGACTATAATATGCTTGGTGTACTGAGACATAAATATACCAATGATGTAATAAGAATAAGAACAAACAAATTCAGAAAAATGCAGTTTCGATGGTGAACTACTGTCTTCTGTATATTGTAAATATTGTTTTTTGCTCCATTCAGGGAGGCTGCATTGTGCAGAAGTTTTTTTAGTTTGCCAAGATTGCACCAGTGCTTCTTCAGACTCCACGAAGGGAACAGCCTGGTCCCTGCAGGAGCTGGCCAGAGCTCTCAGGGGGTGATGGCTATGATGGCCAATAGCTTTGGCATCATCCTCCTCTCTCACACCTCATCTGCAGAGTCCAAAATCATCCCTGGACGAGGGCTGACCTTCCTTTATCCAGTCTCTTCCTGTCTGCTGCTGACAAGCTACTGGATTAGCAGTCCACTGCTCATCTCACCCCACAGGAGGATTATTACGACGCTGGAGAGTAGCTTTACTCAAGTACTGTTATAGGATAAACTCAGACACAAGTTATTATGTATTTATGTGACTTTATACTTATATCTTTGACTTACTTTATACTGTATTTCAGAGGGACGTATTATGCTTTCTCCTGCACTACCTAACAGCTGTAGTTACTTTGCAGATATCAAATTTTAAAGAAATCTATAAGCAAAGAGGTGCTGCTGATTCAGTTGATTCACCATAAGGGATCCGTTGTTGTTGGATAATGATTGTGTGTTTATGTGTTTCCTTAAAAGGATCAGAGAGGCAGATTTTAGTGCTTCGAACACAATATGTATCTTCATCTGTTTTTCCACAGTAACATTGCTCAAACTGTCCGTGTTGTCCCAGTGTGTGAAAGCACAGTTCGGTATGTTATTGATCTGTGAATAAGCATGGCTTACAGCAGGTCCGCCATTCTCACCGTGTATGTCGATAGGAACACAGACGCCCTTAGGAGTGTCAATCCCAGAAAAATGAAGAGCAAAAATGCCATAATCCCAATGAAATAACCTCCTGGAAAAACAAAAAAAAACTTGTTGCAAGCAGAGAGAAGGTAACAGACCACTGATTTTGTTATTGAACCAATACGGCACATTCAGAAAACCCTGAGGGGTCTTCGTAATGTACGTATTCAGACATTTGTAGCCTGTCTGTACAGAACTGCTGTATTAATTTAGAAAAAAGAAAGTCATGTTGAGATATTTTATAGCATCTTGGTGCAGAGAATTATACACTGAACTGAATTAGATATATTGATTAGAAAACTTTATTAATCTCCAATGAGGAAACTCATTTTCCTCCATGTCAATTCATACACACAATAAGCACTACAAACAATACATTCACAATATACCATTTATAAATAAATAAATAAAGTCATTTGAGACATGTTTTACTGCTATAAAACTAAAAATGTTCATTAATATGCTACAGCTGACTGCTTCTTGAAGATTTTGCCTTCAAGGAACCGTTTTTAGTTTGGACCTTGCTCTCTTCTAGAAAGTAACCTGGAGTGAGTCTGGGGTCATGCTGATCACAGAGTGAGCCTTTCTGATCATTATTGATCCCGTTTGGCATGCAACCCAGTGAAAAAGAGGAGGCTAGCCAAGACTCCTTGATAAAAAAACAAAAGTAGGGGAAGTACTAAGCTCTCAAGAAAAGTCTTGACTGATTCTTCTTGAACACAAGCTCATGGATCTTTTCCCCATTTGATTTACGGTCCAGGAGGACACCGAGCTATTTGTAAAACTTGAAAATCTATATCTGCTTAGCTTTAACTATCAGTAGTAAGTCATCTTTCCTCTACTGTCTAAAATAAACAATTAGCTCCTTCATCTTTCCGACATTTACTTTTAAAAAACTTATCCGTCTGCCAGGCTGTTTTTTTATCAAGTCTGACAAACTGAGGCGACCAGGAACCCAAGCAATCATTGCGTTGTA
The DNA here is from genome assembly GCA_001698575.1 of Mola mola. Classification (NCBI taxonomy): domain Eukaryota; kingdom Metazoa; phylum Chordata; class Actinopteri; order Tetraodontiformes; family Molidae; genus Mola; species Mola mola. The sequence goes on along the minus strand of KV751315.1, from coordinate 17,197,984 downwards.
TAATTTAAAACTGATGAGATTATCGGCTAAAACGTGTGGCTGAATAGTAATTTAAGCCCCAGAGAAGCAAAAAACATAATCCAAATGCTGTGCAGCATGTAACGTAATGCATCTTCCACTCCCACAGATTTCCAGAGGTGAGCCTGAAAAAACTGAGACCTGTCTCTTAAGGGGACCCAGGACAAAAGCAGGAGTGAAGGAGTGAAGGACTGAAGACAAACGGTCACTGACTTGTCAGCATTGCTTGTGTTAAATCTGATGTCCTATGGATTAAATTCTCCTGGGAACATTCATTCTTTCTGCTTTATAACTAGCGTGTACTACGGATCAATCTAAATGGGTCCCCAGTCTTCTGGAAACAGCAGTCAGTTCGTACCTCCTCTTCATACACTCTCCACAAGTGCTATAAGCTCCAACAATAGCACAATAGCTTGTGTCACAGCCCTGGTACATTTCTTGGCTCATGGGGTCTTTCTTTTAATTATGACTTGACCTGCATGAGCACATTTTCTCATTGAAAATTATTTTAGAATAATTCCACGTCCCCACGGCCTAATCCAAGCATGACGATCAGCAGTTTATTATCCACATCAGAAAATCTTTTAATGCGCATTAAATGCTCCAATCAGTTGTGGCTCAGAGTCATTGACCCTCAACACTGTCAAGATGCTATCAATTAGATACATCACCTGCAGCATTTAAAGGGTTTAAGACCATAAATACACCTAACCACACACGAGTTAGTGTGAGCAGAAAACACTGGCTCGACAATGGGAACGATTAGCATGCTGGTTACACCCAAATCAACTCAACTTTATTCATATAGCACATTCCAAACAACTGAGGTTGACCAAAGTGCCTCCAAGGGTAAAAAGGTACGAGGACAATTGTAAATAATGAAAAACATACATCCTAATAATAATAAAGGTAAAATTTGTCAAGAAAACTAACATTCTCAACTCAAAAGGGAGGCCAAATAGAATAGAAGAGATGAGTATTTAACAGTGATTTAAAGTGTTTGAGGGAGGGGGCAGATTTAATATAGAGCGGGAGGCTTCTCCATAAGCAGCTAAAGCTCGGTCACCTGGACTGAGCGGCTGACTGGCTGACCTCGGCTCAATCTGAGGCAGTTCAGCCAGGTACCACTGAGACATTTAAAAGTCAGCAGTAGAATTTTAAAGTCGACCCTGTAGCGAACAGGGAGTCAACGTAGGGAGTGCAGGACAGGTGTATAATGGTCCCTTTTTATCCTCCTGCTCGGGAGGCGCAGCGGCAGCATTTATTACCGGTCTACTTAAGACACGACTCGCTACCACTCATGAAGCATAAATCAGTTGAACCAACTTAATAATGTGAAGCCATTAGAACTCTATTTATAGCCGTATCTTTGAGTCTTAGTCATTTATTTCTTTTGCGAATGGTGCCTCTGTTATCGTATAACCATTTTTATTGCATCAAACCCAGTTGCAGCAATATTTGGCATAATTTTAATCTTTCTTAGTCAAATATTTGAAACAACCCTTTAAAAAAATCCCCTGAATCGGGTCCAGTTTTTCATACTCTGGACTCTTAAAAAGATTAAAATGGAAAAACAATGCATGTCAAACAATTAGGTTTTCCAGCTTGTATCCACATAGACTTTACCTATCCAATTCTTTGCAGCTGCAGCTCGATTGACCAACTTTAACCCATGAAATGAGAGCACTCAGTCTTATTTTTGTTTGTGTCCAGTGGCCACTGCCAGTATAACAGCCCAAGAAGCGTTTTCCCCTCAGAACTTTAAAAAGAGAGCACCCTTCAGACACAAATAAGGTCAATTCTCATAGGAAGAACTGTTGAAACAGTGTCCTGTCCCAACTCTTGAAACCCGTTGCTAACATCAAATTCTGAGGATATCAGTTTAAACCTTTGATGTGTTGTCTTTGTGCTATTCAAAAATTAAAATATGGGTTTTGCTATCTTGCAAATGATCACATTCTGTCCATTCGCACTTACACAGCTTCCCAACTTTTAGGGGGGTTGTTTAATCATAAATTGGTTGACACTTTCTGCATTTGTGTCTGTAACAGAAAGCTGAGTGAAAACAAGCTGATCTAGACTGATGTACATGTCGTGTTGGATTAGCGTCTTGGGAGAACTGCAATGATTAGCATATGTTTGTCTGACCTGTCCTACATGGGCAGTTTCTGCCTGTGTTAGGCTGCCGTTTCAAGTGCTGCTCAATAATAAACACTCCTTGATGGGACATTTTCTTCTCAAATCAGTTGCTCCAGCTGTCAAGATGCTTTTTACGCATGCTGGTGTGGCGTTTCTATCATTATTAAGTAATAGGAGGAATAATGGGCTGATTATCTCGCTATCACCGGATAACAAGGCTCATTCTCCCAAGATAATTAAATAATTAACTTGTGAACATTTAAAGAAGAAAAAAATGCTAGCACGGACGCGTTTGACTTCCAGAAATGTGTCAAGGGACTTCAACCTGAATAAGAAATAAATGTCATGTATCTCCAGTGTCAATTTTAACGAACCAAGAATAAAACGCTTGTCTTTCTGACGACACAATGTTTTGATAATCAAGTCATTTTTCAATGGGGCTTTGGACTTTAGAAATTTCTAAACTAAAATAAAATCTAGACTTTCTAAAAATAGATCCAGTAAATAAAAGTGGAACGTTTTATCAGCTCAGTGTTGGTATTGGCCAATGAGGTTGACTGATGTCGGTGTATTGGCAAACAAGATGGCGTTCACTGATACCTAATAGCTAATAATCTCTTACGTCTCATCAACTGACCGGACCTTGTTAACATGTCCATGTGGGGTTTCTATGTACAAAAACGTGTGTTATTTCTGTTCTCATACAGCAAATTTCTTCATTTCCTTGACACAAAAGTGTATTGATATGGGCTGAATTGTTATTTTAAATTCCGGTATTGGCCCAGAATTTCCATATCACTTCATCCTTTAAATATATATATATATACTGTATATATTGTATATTATTTGCAC
>KV751315.1:17172879-17185082 GCA_001698575.1 Mola mola | reverse complement strand
TATATGTAAATCATCACACAGAAAGAGCAACTAAAATATCTAGCAATAATTGCATAGCAGTCAGAAAAGGAAAGTGCAGTTATTATTTTCTTTGCCTGAAGGAGGCAACGCTGACGTGTTTACATCTGGAGGTCCAAACATGGATCTGTTATGGGGAAATCTGATTCAGAACCTGTTCCTATGATAGCTGCTGAGTTTTTACAGGAAAATAAAAATGTCCAATTTCCGGGAACAAATGTTATCAGACCAAATGGATCAAATTCTGATCAGAAATATAATTTGGCACAAGATGCGATGCTTAAAAGAAAAAGTACCCATCATTTTACTGCCACTCCTTCCAGTGTAAGCTTAGGGAAAGGTCTTTTTGGGCCTCTGTGCTTCGCGAGAAATTGTGATTACATTGTTTGGACATTATGTTTAATCGACTTCAGTGCCTTTCCCTCTTCCTGGGGGTAGGCTCTTAACTGTGGCTGCTGTTGCTTTCTTTTAAACTAGCCAGATGACGTGTAGAACTGTTCAGACGATGACTGAAAACAGGCAGCCAGCTAAACCTGGGTGTGTTTGTGAGTGAGTAAGAAGCAGCCTCCAATAGATGTTTGGCATTTTCGGATCAAAAGCAACTGTAGACTGCTCACAGCTAATTAGCAGAGAGACAAAAATGAGGAATAATAACAGCAGGGGGGAGAACAGAGGGAGTGAGGAAGAGTTGTTTGAAAGATTTGGCCGACTCATGCAAGAACCTTTTGAAGCGAGTGAAGGAGACAGAGCTTGAGGAAGCGGGAGAGGGCCAGGGAGGTCAGCGACTGCTCGTGTTCAGACAAGTTGTGTATTATAAATGAGGTGGTTATAATGATAGCAGAGCACCTCTAGACTGAGAACAGTCCTGTTGCTGAGCTACAAGCCCCCAGACTTTACAACCAGTCAGGGTGGGAATGATGATGGTAGAGAACAAAGTCAAACAAAAATTATGATATGAAAATTAAATGATATTCTGTTATATCTCAGAGCTGATCTGAAAGTACACATTAGTACACATTTTGATTTAGTGCAGTTTTTCTACTCAATTTGTTCATTTATTCATTTATTTCTCTATCATTTTCTATCAGAATCATCACAATTGTCTTTTTGAAATGGTCCTGACACAGTGCACTTAGCCATGTTATGTGTACTAATGGAGGCATTTTTCATTCCATTTGTATTTTTAATAGGCCTTCTTCTATTTCGTCCCTGCAAAGTTTATTTATCCTGCTGGTTTTTTTGAGGTTAAGTTTACGGCCCAGTACATGAGAAATGAAATAGTTATCTGTGTTTTATTACAAGCTTTTTCAGCACATGCTTAGACTAAGAGGCACTGATCATGTAGAGTACATCACAGTTGCCACCTACATAGACATATGTCATATGTCTTGTAATTTGTGACTATTATTTCCATCCATCCATCCATTTTCTACCGCTTATCCTGTTAGGGGTTGCGGGGACACCCTGGACAAGTCGCCAGTTCATCGCAGGGCTGACATATAGAGACAAACAACCACCCACACTCACATTCACACCTACGGGCAATTTAGAGTGACCAATTAACCTAACGCCCAGTATAAACCAGATGATTTATCAAACATATTTACATTATAAGAATACATTACTCATTACATTTCTGACATATGGAAACTGTCAAGACAATTCAGCTTTTAACAAACTCAAAACTCTGTGTCAAGACTTTTTCAACTGAAATCAATATCTATTCTTCTCTATCTGTGAGCTGCTCCTTTACAATTCCACACATACAACATATCTAAGGATGCACCATCATTTTTTTTTTATGTCATTTCATCTTATTGGCTTAAAGGGAATTACCTGCTGGTAGTAGATATAAGCCAGGATGCCAGCCAGGATCTCCAACAGGAAGATACACAGCAGCAGGACAAAATACTGGGAAGAAGGAGAAGAAAATACAGTTAGTGGATGCTGATTTGATTAAGAAACAGATGGTTTACGAATATGATGAAAGAGGATTAAGTCGCACATGCAGCATGGCTAGACAGGTTGTTTAAAACAGAACAAACCTACTGTTGGCGTAAGGTCTGGCCGCATTCACTGACTGCTAATGAGAACCATAAATACTGCAAAAAGTCTGTACACTGCAGGTTTGTGAAGTGCCTCACACTCACAGGGACGCTGTCCCAAACAGATGCTACCGTCAATAGGTACACTTTAATTCAAACTAATACTGAAAGTATACTAATAGTCAAAGTAAAATAGTCAAATTAATATTGAAAATAAGCCATACGTATATGTAAAATAAATGTATTGTTTTCTGTGTGCTCAGGACATACAGTATTTTTCCATTGTGCAATACAAACATGAAATGGAGGTGGAACTAAGCTCTGGATAGATGCAGGGGTGAAGCTCTGGAATGCACTGCATTGTGCAGGTGTAGCTCATACTCTGGTAATAGTTAAGCATAAGCCTGACAACAGGTGACAAAAGTTTGGTACGTTAAGTAAAACTGTGCTTTCTCGAGTTCAGTTGTTTTGCTCAAAGCTGATTTATTAAACTGCCAAAGTTTGAGTTACAGCATCTCACACTTGTGTGCCTTTATGTGAGGTTTGCTATTCAAAGTTTGTAGTCGGCATCTGATTCGTGACCAAGCTTATGGGAGCCAGAGGAGCCAGAGGGAACGTCTGCTTTTCATGCCAAGTTTCTTCAGAATTAACAGACAAGAAGAGATATAATCAGACCAAAACCATGACCCAAATTACTTTGGCCTGCCGCTGTCACAGAGGGAAAAATCAGCCCGGGAAAGTGGACTTGGTCTCTGATTTGATAGCTTTTGCTGATTAGATCTTTGAGTGACTCAGCCTGAATGCTAGACCAACTCTGGGATGCTTTTTAATGTTGTATTGAAGAGTTTGGACTATGGCAACAGAAACACATAACAAATGACAGGTGTGTGTGTGTATTATAGCTCCATCTGCAATTTTAACTCACATCTTTGGTACATTATGAAATATAAATATCACTCTTCCTGCAATTCCATCAATTGTGCTTTGAAAAATGTCAATACTGATTAATTAGTAATTATGTGTTGATTCAAGTTTTGTCCAAAATGGTTAACTTTTTCATACAGAACATTGATCCTAAAGCCCTAGTGGTGAACCAGGAGAGGATCCACAGTTTTATGTTATTTCATCTGTGGTTTTGATGGTCTGTTCTGCACATCTGTCCATCCTGAGATAGAAATCACTCCTCTGGAGCTCTTCTGAGTTTTCTTCCATTTTTCTGCCACTGTTAAAAGCATTTTTTTAACAGTCTTTGCTCTCTCAAATGGAGCTTCTATCGACAAAGCATGTCATTTTCTACTTACTTTAAAGCTCATTGTAAAGATTGCAAACCCTTTTGAGGCATTGCGATGTGTGATTCTCGGCTATATAAACAAAACAGACTTGACCTGACTACTGTAATTCTCATGTTTGATAATAGTCTTTAATTACTGTCATTAAACTATTCTGTCTCTTCATCAAAACATTTTTTTAATAACAGTATCCTTGACAGAAATGTTCAAAACAACTATTAAAGGTGGTTATCTGACAATCAAAAATAGATAACCACAGTCTCAAAACCTCTCTGTCACAAAATTGTGGTTTATGGAATGGAAGGTCAACACAAACATTATTGAAGGAGCATAACAGTCTGTACAGCTAAAAAATAAAAACTTGAAAAGAACTTAGATATATGAATATTTATTTTTCAGTAATTCACACATATAGTAGAATTTTAAATCACAATTGACTAGTAGTAAGGTAACTACACTTCTAGCTGAGGCTAATGTCTTGAAAACATCTGTAGAGAAAAATCTCTGCAGCTGTAGCTGAAAACAAGGACGACGAAGTTAAAGTTGAGTCAGTTCCTCTGATAAATGTGATCTGTGTCTGTGTGTTTCTCTCACACACACACACAGAGCCACCTCTGTCTGATTCCACACGGACATTGATGTGCACAGGGTGTGACAGAGAAGCCGTTGTTAGCTGCAGATGCCGAGCTGGCTGAATTTACTGCAAGCAGTGACTCTCGAGGACACCTAATGATCTCAGGCTCACACTGTGTTGCACCTTCATTTTACGTCTGAGCTGCCATTCTACTCCCCTGTGACTTAAAGACACGCTGCTTTACTGCCAAAGCGACTCTCTGCAGGTTCATATGTACAAAACCATCTCTTTTCAAAGCTCTGCAGTGGTTTTCTGGCTGAAAATATTGGAACATTTTCTTTTTTGTGTCCTTTTACAGCAGCTGCATCTCCAGAGGTGTTTTAACCTCTTTCCTCCTTCAACTTTCATACATCTCCAACAGTATCCAGTGTGTATGAGGGACAACATGCGAGAGGATACACCCATTTGTATGCTGCTATGAGTCTGACTGGTTCTATATCAGATTTGATTAGGAGAGTATTGCTGCCTTTACAATTACTCAACCAGCGGCAGTTCAGAGTCACACTAGAGGTGACTTTAATCAGACATAACGACACCAAAATTACAACGAAAAGCAGAAAATCCAGACATTTAAGAAGACAGAAAAAACAAATGTTTAATATTTTGCTCAAAACAAGACAGAAGTGATTAATAGATAACAAAACATTTGTCAATTAAGCTTTCTTTTTATCGATAATTATTGCAGCTATATTATTCTGCTGATTCATTTTCCTGAATTAATCCATTATTTATTCAAACAACTATGCTTTTTACTTGGAAAAATTCAAACTATATTATAATAACTGATATTTCTATTTGTAAATCTATATTAAATCTCTCAAAATAAAAAACACAAATTGATGCATCACATTTCTTGTCAGATTCTTCTGGAAAATATAGCATACTAGATATCATTCCATTCACACATCAGCATGCACACACCCACACACAAATTCATTATGTTCTCCACCTTTGGCAATCCTCCCTCCCTCCCTCCTTCCTGTTGCATTCATTCCTGGAATGTGATTCATGGCTGTGATCTTGAGTCTTGATGTGTCAGGTATTCACAAAACACAGGAGAGAAGGTGTGCACAGACTTCAAAGAGAGCATGGCATGGTCACTGCAGACCAAAAAACATAAATCACCTTTAAAAACTTGTATTACTGCCCTTTGGGTGTTTGCCTCCACTCACAAGTCAAATTGCAGTTGACATCCACTTCCAGACTCATGTAATATTATGTAATGAGGCCTTTGAAGGAATTTGATAAAAAAGTAAACCGTGTACAGTGTTTCCTCTAACATTATATAAGGGGGGCGCCCAACCCCCCCTTGAAGATCAACTTAATTTTATTCAATTTTATTTTTTATACAACACCACATCACAACAGAAGTCATTTAAGAATACCTTTCCTATAGAAAAGGTCTATACCTTGTCCTTTTATTGAACAAACTAAATAGCCTTATCTTATTTACACCACAGCATATCATTTCTGTCTCTACATGGTCGCCGGTTTACAATTCTCTGCTCTCTGAATCATGCACGGCGGAGCTCCGCCCCAATGCGCTTGAACACACACACACACACACACACAGGTGAGCACACTCCCAGCGGCGGACAGACAGTGCGCGTCAGAAAATATGTTGCGTCAACCACCTGAAAAGCAGACAAAAATATCTGCTTTTTTAAAACACTCCCAGGGTGGTGACGATGGCAACACTCGCTCTCCGGTTCTGGGTCACAGTACAGGAAAGAGCCCACGTGCTGCACGTACTGCCTCTGACAAGCAGCAAAAGTCCAGTCACCACCAGCTGATACGTTTTGACTAAGTTCATTGTTAAGCTATTTATTATTTCATTATTTTAGTCTCTTGATCGGACAAAACAAGCAATGCTTTCTGCCAAATACAAGAGGAGAGATAATTTGCCAGTGGTCTCCAAAACAACAAAAAAACTAAGGTAAAATTGTAAGAGTGACAAAGAGGTTTAAATGATTTATCAGCCCAGTAGTCTTCAAAAGTGGTGAAAAAGAAGTCTGATTTTAATGCCTTTCAATGGTTGAATGAATGGATAAAAACAACTCACTGCTGCCACAAGGTATCTAAACTTGAATCATTTTATCCTATTTTATCCTCATTGCGAATAAACTGATTGGGTCTGTATCACTATTACTCTCATCACGGTATCACTGTTACTGTGAGGGATAAGACCAAAATATAACGTTGGTTACAACTGTGGCTTCACAATTAAGTGCAACATAACGAAAATTGCAATATGACTAAGTGCAATCTCTGAATTGTATGAAGCTGTAATTATGTGACACGGGTAAAATATGTGAAAAAAAGATGATAACAAAGCACTGTAGTGATGCAGAGTTGCCCTGAGCTAAAAATATGGGTCTCCGAATGTAAGAAAGCATATTTGTTTGTTACAAATCTGAGAAAACGTAACTTCAACATGATTTTAATCGTTCTCTTAGTGAAAATGAAAATTGCAGGAAAAAAGATCATTTCCACTTGTTTCTTTAAACGTAGGGAATCTCTCTGTCTGTCTGTCCCTCACAAAGCCTGGAAACCGTTCATCAGACTGACTTCAGATTTGGCAGGTGTATGTTGCTGATGACCCCATGATGTGTCTGAGGATGTTTGGTGCATTTGGTCCAGATTGGATGTGGGAGGCATTTAATAGTAATGACAATCTTGGCAATTTTACGGCGAGTGCTTCTTCTTCTGCCCTTGTGATGGCCACAGCCACACAGGGTAATGTTCACCTGCAGCACTCTCACAGATCTACTCAATTTCCTACAGACATATGGTTTAATTAGTTTCTCACCTTGTTAACTTGTTTTATCATTCAAATAATTAACATAAAAATTAGTTGGTTTTTTTTTTTTTTATAATCTTTATTTGGTCCAAGTTTAAATGTATTAATTATTTTTTTCTTTATCTCTGAATGATGGAGAGGTTTTCCTGGTTCTGCAAAAAGCATGGCTGCAGGCCAGAGGACACTTAAAACCTGAAGCCAGCTGATTGGATTAAACCATGTGCTGCCATGTCATTGGGGGATTTGGGGTTTCATTAGTTTGACTTTGTATGAAGTTGTGGCTAGTTTCCATTTATGTTACCCCCAAGTATGTCAATGCTTTAACATAACCAATGTACATGTTTGCCTAGGCATCATAGTGGCACATCTGTTTTGTTCACTTCACAACCTGCTTAAGTTTTTCAGTAATCTTATATTTTGCTGACCTCTTTTATGGGCCTTTTGTTAATGTTTTTTTATATTTCATATTGTTTTGTAGATTTTGGGGGGAATAAATCCCAGTAATCGAAATCAAACCCCTGTTTCCTTTTTACCTTGCTGCTTGGTCCCTGACAGCCCTTCTGAGTGAAAACAGAACCGGTCCCAAGTGGACAGTGTACTTTTCGGTCAGAATAATCCAAATTTGCTGTTTTCGGACCATATGGTATTTTAGATAATCACCTAATCCTTTCAGTTATTTTTCAAACACAAATGCCAAACATTTTCATGTCCCAGACAAGACAATTTTTGCAGCTTTCCCTTGTCACCTTAGACAGCAACAGAGCAGCACATAACGCAATAGTGAAAAATGCTCATCACATTTTTTAAGAGCCAACAAATGTTTGACATTATTTCTAATTGTTGCAGCTCTAGACAGCAAGTTAAACATCTCTGGGTTCTGGACTGTTTCTTGTCGGCTTGGGGTCAAAATGTCATTTTAGAAACAAAACTATACTATGATTTTAAGGGAGAAACAATACTCTAAAAAATAAAGCAAAAGTTCCGTTCATAAAAAAATAATGGAACTTTTGTTAATAAAAAAGGGGAAACAGAGAAATGCACAAAGTGTGAAAGACAGAGGTGAGGAGGTGTAGACACAGGCTTGCATTATGTCAAGTAAAACTGCTTGGGATCAGTTTGTCCACAGGTGGATCCAGCCTCTATTAGCACTGCTTTCCATTTGGAAGGAAAACGTTTCTCCCTCCCATCCCTGAGTTATTACACTGTCGCTTCTCTCCCACAAAAACAAAGAAGCTGTGTTCTCAGACACACCCATCTTCCCCTGGGAGAGTTTCTCTAGTTTTTTCTTTGCCTTGTTTACCTCCTTCATTCTTTGTTTTAACCAACAGCTTAAAAAGAACATCTGGTACATTCTTCCCTGTAAATCAACGGCAGCGAGTTTATTTAAGCCTCACGGCTGATACTGCCGAGCATTTGGTGACGTTGCGTCTCTATCAGCTTTTCTGTGGTCGTGACCTTCCAGGACAGTGTCGCCTATCGTTGCTGCTCTTGTGTAATCTAAGCAGGTGGCGGGCAGGAAACAATTACTTTACCTCTCCCTCCAACATCCTCGCCCACGTTTGCCCTCTTTAACAATCTTGATAACATCTCTCCTTGAGACAAGTTCATTTCTTCCTCTGATTCACTGCCTTAATCTCAACTTTTCAGGATTCACTGGGCGTCACAAAACTACACAGCATTCAGGAAGAAAAGTGAACAACAGCGCACAAGTGTTATAAATCAAATACTCTGGATATGGAGTGGAATTCATTTATCACATACAATTCCACAAACTTTTCAATTATTTTTTTAAAGCCTCAAAAAATTGCCACACTGGCTGATTTGTTTTCTGTAGTCTACATCCACATCTGTTTTTCCCCACAATATTAAATTTGGGCAAAAGCAACAGACAGTTCCTTTAAATTTATTTTTGTCCAACACATAATACAATTTAATCAAATTAAAAACATTTGAAAAATGAAAACTTTAATGAGGGAGTATTTATATTTTCAGAACAAAACTCTTGCCCTTTAATCAACTACTCTCTGACAGAAATAAATGCAGCTATTAGTACAGATGTCCAATTTCTCATGGCTACCATTACAACAATATTAGATAACATTTCATTTGTTACAATCAATGATATCACCAAAAGTGATTATTTTCTTTTATTTATGCAAAAGTTGAAAAGCAAATTAATTAAACGTGCTATAATTTTGTTTTAGATGTTACAGTTGTTCTACTTCATCAATGCTGCTGAATCCTTTCAGACTCTGGTGTAAAGCGGATAAAGCCAGACATGATGCATGTCCTTGCTAAGCTTATACGACAACATTTGAGGTAGAGCCACATTGGTGCATAAATTTAACAAATGCATTTATGAGGACTCGAGCAGTGTCTGTTTGTGCAGGAGTGTGTAAAACAACGTTTTGATCTGGTTTTAGTGCCATGCAGGTGTCTCTGTTGGCAAAACCCAGCGCTGTGTACAGAGCGTGCAGAATCAAATATGGGCACACACGCTCCTACTCTGTGAAGGTTTTATTTTATCTGAACTGAACACAAGTGGGCCTGACATCCTGGCTGCTTCATCATTCTAACAAAACTCTCACTTCTGGAAGTTACATACGATGTCCCAGATTTAGGCTTTAGAACAGAATAGAAAGCCTTTATTGCCTTTGCGCACAGTTGTAGAATAAATTTTCTTTTTTCTAAAATCCATTGATTGGTGCATCTTACAGAAGAATCCTCCCACTTCTAGTACTTCTACAGTAGATGTATTTTTGTATTATTTACATTTTGTAGTTTTTGCGTCTATCACATCCAACAGGAAACTAACAAAACATTGTTTTGTACATGGGTAGGTTTTTTTTTACTTTAGTGGGAAGCCAGGACTACATTCAAGTATTATACACAAGCGGAAAACCAATAATATATTACTAAATGATGAATCTTTGGTTTCTGGTTTCTTTCCCTCTCTCTTTCTTTAAACTCAGTCAGTCGTGGCAGATGGCAACTCACTGTGAGCAGGGGCACTCCTCTGAGGCTCCTGCTTTTTAAAATGAAGTTCTTCCTCGATAGTAAGAGTTTGATCTTAAACTGCTGTACATGTTAAGTGTCATGAAATAAAAGTATCAAGCTGACTCCCGCACATTGTCTAGACCATCACCTTAAGATAATCTCAAGGTGGCTTTCTAATGTCAAAAATTATTTTCCTGACAAAGGTCTAGTACAGAAATGTTGTAATAAATGTCTTTGCAAGTTAAACAGTGTGCAGGAGCCTGCTTGATACTTTAATTCTACCCATCCCTCTCCTGTGCACCTGTCTCATAAAACCAATGTGCGAAGTAGCCTCCTATTCAGAAATGTGTCATCCGATGCCTCTTGTTGTGAAATGGCACGGTATAAATAAAACTGACTTGACTTTTTTAATTACATATTTGTTATATTTTATTTGGCTCATGAATTGGAAAGTGCATGTTTCTCCAGCAGTGTTTAGTGTATTTTAAAGTGTCTAATTTATATAATGAGTTTATCTGTATGCCAACTTTAATGATGCCCTGTCAGTGTTGCCCTGTGAGTTCTAAACAGTGTTCCGCAAAACTATTCGACAATACTACAATCAAGCACAACCTGCTTACTTGTATAGCACATTTATAAAAGTATGTGTCTGTAAGATCATTCTTGCCACATATTTCCACAAGTGTGCCATGCGCAGCGTCTGTTATCCCTCTCGCATGACGTGATCTCTTACCACTCGCAGAAGCGTCCTCTGCTCCTTGAAGGTGGCACAGCAGCCCAGCACGCCTGTTACCATGACGATGGCTCCAGCCAGGACCAGTATGTTGGCGGAGGCAGCATAGGTCTTGGAGGAGAGGAGACTGATGTAGTCGCTCTTTTCAATCAAGGTCCAAACACCTACTGCCATCACAACGCCCCCTGCCAGCTGGGAGAGGAGCACAGGACAAGAGTTCGATCTCAGTTGCTGAAGGTGACAAAGACGTCTAAATTATTTATCACACACTTCGGCTTCAGAGGGACGGAGGAGGGTCCTGAAATTTACACCATGGAAAGGTGGCATGTGAACCTACACTGCCACCTTAAATAATCTAAACTGGAATATGCTTATGCTGCAAGATATCTTGAATGTACCGCTGAGGTCAGCAATCCAGGGCTGTCGCTGTGCATTAAAGGAATCCTTCGGCCCACAGGTAAGACTCACTGTAATTACAAACAAGCTTAAAAGTCAGTGCTTCGACTCAGCATAAAGCCATCATGCATCTTTAGAATTATCTCAATAATAGTTAAAGAGGATATGGGGGAAATTAAATTAATAAGATATGGCAATCATAAGACAGCAGATGGTGAGGCACTGCAACAGAGAGCCATCACCATACCAAAACCAGCTAACAGCTTGCCAAATTTCCAATTAATTTTCTTAAGGGAAGTCAACGACAGCAGATGCAAGACACCGAGTCAGACTGTACCAAACAGTGTGGAAAGAAAAAAACCACACAACAGTGCTGAGCAAAAACATTTCAATCAACACCTTTACTAATTTTAAAGAGAAACCACAGAGTGCTTTACTAATTACTCAACAGGATCTGGGAATACACTACTGTAATCCCCACTGTTTCAATTCCCATTTCCATTACAGTTCACACAGGCACAGCTCAGAACGAAAACATTCCCACTGATTGTTTCAAGGTTTAAATGAGCCCCATCACCAGCTGCAAGAAAGTGAGAGAATAGTTCAATCAAAGCATCTGTTTTCCTTGAAGTCATTTTTGATGTATTACCTTCAGACTCATTGTGAGAGACTATTCATCATTTTACATGACATTATTTTTTAGAGTTATATAAATTGCCGTTAATTTGTTTCTTCATCTCAACTCTACAAAGATTCCAGGCAGAGATGGAGATTCAGCCATTGCAATAATCACATACTGTGATGATGAAGATGCTTGCTGAGGCTTTTTCTGCTGTTTGTTGGACAACAGGAACTGCTGTATAATTTTTCCTACTGTGTACCTGAAAGATGCCCTTCAAACTCTTGCGACCCCTAATGGCAGCAAAGGGTACTATTGAGAAAGCGTGAAAAGGACACCTAGTTAAATTTAATGTCTGATCTGCCTGTTCATCAGACCTACAGCGGTTATTTCTTGTGCTGGGGGAGTTAAGACGATGGCAAATAATGTTACTTGTTTTTTGCAGTTAACTAACTCCCTTTTTCCTACTAACCTCATAAGTGAGAAATGATAACTATAAAACAGATATTTGTCTGTATTTTATGCTCATGCTGGTTCCACAATTCGATCCATTATAAACAGTTGTATGTGTTTGCTTGCTTTGTATCACCAAGTCCATATTAACAGAAAAGGACCCGTTTGAAAAGGTTATTACTGAAGCTTATACATGCAACAAGCAACAGTAATCAATGT